>JAXIVJ010009478.1:0-50899 GCA_036785665.1 Chirona hameri | reverse complement strand
GGCGCCGCTGCTGGCCGAAGGGGCGCCGTCGCTGGACGGAGGGGCGCTGTCACGGGCCGCAGAGGCGCCGTCTACGACAGGGGGCGCCCTTACTGGCCGGGGGAGCGTCCTCACTGGCCGGAGTGGCGCCGTCACTGGCCGGAGGGGAGCCATCACTGATCGGAGGGTTGCCAGCTTCGCATGGGCGTCTCGCGTCCAAAGTACCAGGTCATGCCCTGAATGACCGTATACTCGGTACACCACTGGGGAGCGACGCCCCGGCATAAATGCATTCTTATATTTTACCACCACGAAAGGTGAAATATGCTTAAACTTTGCAATGGTTGGGAACGGTAACCCCATCAGTTATGAATTGGGGTTGGAACGGTTTTGGATCTGGCTGAATGGGCTGGAACGGAATGGGGGCTGAACATGTGTCCCGTGAAAGGCTCAAATCGATATCCATGGCGGGCTTCCATAGTTCGTATGTGGCAATGGATTCAGTAAGTAACGTGACGTTACTGTGAATGGCAGACTGCTTGGTCTGCCATTCACAGTAACGCCGAACCCAAATGTTCGGCGTTACCTTTTAAAGGAACCAACTGACATGACGAATTTCTCGCAATGGATATTTCAGCCCCTGCCCCAATTTGTATTACTAAGATCGTTTAATGTCAAACGAAAATTTAGGGCACATGCCATTCACTCGTAATGTTAAAACTGGCGCAGGGAATTCAATCGGTTCGTAAAGGCTATCGTGAAAAGGTGGAGCTATTCTCTGACGTCTGAGCTTAGCTCCGCCCTGGCTAACCTTGAACCGGCGCTGTCCGACCAGAGGGTGGCGCCTCTCTCAGCCGGGTATGGCTCGGGCTGTCGCGCCTGACCGCCATGTTGGATCGCCGAACCGAACGCGGATTAACATAGCGGGGTTGTTGGGTTGGGGGTTGCAATCCCGGACCAGTATCTCGGCAACTACGAGTCACAACACGGACATGGGCAAACACAGATGTGTAGAGAAATGATCGGACCGGAGTATGCACTGTGTCGATAAAATAAAATAAAAATCGAAAAAATTATACACTGTAAAGCGCAAATCATATCCGTCAATTATCCACCCAAAATGTATTCATATTGACAAGCATGAAGCTTATAATGACAGGTTTAATCAAACGCGTCCGACCCCTCCATTCATACTCCTCGCCACCCCTCGCCCGGCCCGGCGTTCCAGCGTGGCGGTCGGCCGCGACCGCTCGCAGGCACCCTTGTCCCTTCCAGTTGTTATTGCGTTCAGTGTATCCGACCCGTGACCGCTCGGTGCGAGGTGATGGGCGGAGTCTAGGCGGGACTACAGAGTGACCAGGTGTTAGCCTCTATTCGAGCTCGCATCATCTTTAGCATTACAAGGTGAATGAAAAGTGCTACTAAATTTTCGTTTGACACTAACCAACCTTCAGAATAAAAAAATAGTGCAGGATCTGAAATTTCCACTGCGATAAATTGCTCACGCCAGTTGAGGTATTACAATGTATCGCCGAAAAGTAGGGTCCCAAGCGGTCTGCTGTTCACAGTAGCATGGTCTTGATAACACAACGGCTCTGGCAGGTCAGGTAAGTGGGCCCTGATAGGCAGGTCAGGTCAAGTTAAGTCAGTGGAGGTATATGACGGAGGAGTGACTCTCGTATGTCAGGTCAGGTCGTTGGGCTCCTCCATCAGCGGTATGGCATGTACCATGTACGATATACTGGAGTGACTACAGCTACAGCAATCACAATGTATCGTGGAGTAACATCGCACCCAGAGTCCTTTCCGGATAATGACCTTGTGTGCGTGTGTCGCTACTCGCTGTGGCCACCGTAAAGCAGTCAATACAAGTCTCATCAAAATAAATACCGCTGGCTGTTTTTTTTTTTTGCTGGTGGCAAGGTCGTGTCATGTGGATTATTAATTGTATTATAACGAGTAAGAGCGCCGTAGATGGTGATGAACGAGCGCGCGCGACCGAAATGTATGGTGAATTTCAATTCGATCAGCAAGTAGGTTCTGAGATACAAAAAAATGGAGCGCACGTGTGCACGTGCAAAGGCACATTAAACCTGACTTGTGGGAAAGGGGCGGCTAATAGGTCCCTAACCACACACCAAATTTGAACACAATCGGCTCAGCCGTTCCTGAGATATATAATAGGAGTGAGCACGTACCACGTGCAGAGGCACCCCACCCATGGCTTGTGGTCTGTGGAAAGGAGGCGGCTGAGAGGTCCCCTAGCCACACACCAAATTAGAACACAATCGGCTCTGCCGTTCCTGCGATGCATAATAGGGATGTGCACGTGCGCACGTGCAAAGTCCTGAGTTGTGTGAAAGTGGTGGCTGAGGGTCCCTAACCACACACGAAATTTGCAAATAATCTGCCCAGCCGTTGCGGAGTTATTGCGAGAAAACACATTTCAACACCCCTCACGCGGCACGCGTCACGCGCGGTGGTAGTCACCCACATGAGTCGATACTAGTCTCAAACAGGGTAGGTTAGATGGGGCTGTTCAGCAAAGAAGTCCGCTTGTCAATCGGACGTGCGGTTGCAGAGATATGAGCTTCTCAAGAGCGTCGTCACGGGTCGGGGCGGGCCGGGCCGGGCCGGGCCGCTCATAATCATATTTTCCCATAAACCACAGAAGGACGAGCGAGCGCTTCGAGCTCGCTCGTAATCATACAACTACAAGGACCATGTTATATAGCTCTCGTGTTCATCTCTAACTGCCTATGATCAAATATCGTCATGGGTCTCTTGGATGACTTCAAAGTAGGTGTTTCTCATTGGGTCATTGGATGCTTACTTTGCTGTGGCCTGTGGGCCATGGTCATTACGAGCGAGCGCGAAGCGCTCGCTCGTCTTTCCGTGGTATATGGGACAAATCTGATTATGAGCGGCCCGGCCCGGCCCGACCTGACCCGTGGCCGCGGCCGCGGCTTTTGCATATCTCTGCAACCGCTCGTCCGATTGACAAGCGCGCTTCTTTGTTGAGCAGCCCCATCCAACCTACCCTGTTTGAGACCAGTGTCGACTCATGTAGGTGACTAGCACTGCCCGTGGCGCGTGCCGCCTGAGGGGTGTTGAAAAGTGTTTTCACGCAAAAACTTCGCAACGTCAGGGCAGATTATGTGCAAATTTGGTGTGTGGTTAGGGACCCCTCAGACGCCACTTTCCCACAAGTCAGGGGTGGGGTGCCTGCGCTCGTGCTCAACCCTATTAGATATCTCAGGAACGGCTGAGCCGATTGTGTTATAATTTGGTGTGTGGCTAGGGACCTCTCAGCCGCCTCCTTTCCACAGACCACAAGTCATGGGTGGGGTGCCTCTGCACGTGCGTACGTGCTCACCTCTATTCTATATCTCAGGAACGGCTGAATCCATTGTGTTCAAATTTGGTGTGTGGTTAGGGACCTACTAGCCGCCACTTTCGCACAAGTCAGGGGTAGGGTGCCTCTGCACGTGTGAACATGCTCACCCTTTGTTGTATATCAGATACTACTTGTCCGATGGAGTTGAAATTCACCATACATTTCGTTCACGCTCGCTCGTTCATCGCCAACTACGGCGCCTTACTAGTATAATATCTGTGGGCGAGGCTTTTGTAACTAGAAGAAAAAAATGTTGAGTTGCATGATGCATCAATTAATGGGGTCTTTCAATGATGAAAGTTCGTCATGGGCTCGACGCTATGCGTTTCGTCCATGACGAACTTTAATCATTGGACTCGCCCATGAATATATACTAATGTATGTACATTCTCGATTAACTACTAAGCGGTATTGCTGCGGGGTGCTCCTACGCATGAAGGAGTGCGCTGGAGGGCCGAAAATGAGCTGTAAACGTTTGAATATTACCAACGTAACGGTACCGACTTTCAGTAACTACCCACGCAAATGGCTGCGTGGGATATAAATGGAGCAACAAGGCTGAGGGCAGTGCGGTGCATTGGTAGCATTCAACGCAACTGAGTCTTTCCGACATAGAGAATGTTTCGACTGTGCCTGCCTCCTTCCCTGTGTTTCAACATCGCGTTTCACAATACTTCAACAACACCGTCTGCCAGCCGCTCACCTGTGATGCTGACAGGAGCGCCAGTCTCCACCGAGCCCTCGGGCGCTACCGTCATCGTCAGCTCGGCCAGATCCTCGGCGGACGGCGTCACGTACACGATGCCGTCCACGCCGCCGCACGTGCTGTCCTGACAGGCGGTGCACTCGGTGGAGCTGGTGGTGACCGTCTGGAACTCCTCCTCCGGCGCGCACAGGCAGGCCAGGGTGCCCAGTTCGAGGTCCATCGTCTCTACGGCTGAGTAGGCGACGCCCAGCTGGCCGCACACCGTGGCACACTCCTGCGAGGGGAGGGGGGTCGGGGTAAAGGTGGAGTACTTTGTAGACGGAAGCATGATGGTCTTCACCCCGCACCGCGTAGTACAGGGGCGGATCCAGGGTGGGGGGAGGTCCAGGTTGGGTGGGGGGGGGGGGCAAAGGCCCAAAGGGGCGGGGGGAAAAGGCCCCACCAAAAGGTCCTGAAACTATTATTTGCCCCCCCCCCCCCCCCCCCCCCAATGGTCGGGACGTACAGTTGTAAAAATTGCCTTTACAGCAGTCAAAATCCAGCTATCCACAGTGAAAAACTTGACAATTTTGCGCCGCTTCGCGGCATGACACAAAATACGCAATTGCTTATACAATTTGGCAAAATGGGAAAATGAATTCATTAAGTGTCTGGCAGAGTCTCTCCTTGGCGGTACCTAATTGCTTGCTCCATGTCCCACTCCCTTCATAAAATATTAACTTTCAAGCGGGCTACACGTTTAGCTAGTCTGCCGAGTTCCGAGAAAAAAAGGCGACGCGAAGGCAAAGACGCGGACATCGGCACCCGGAAGCTACTCCAGCGGTGCTCAGCTGGCTGGACCGAATTATAATACCGAGATGTGCAACCAGGAATAGGGGTTACCTGAGGCTTGGCTCCACTCACGGTCTGGTTCCAATATTACAATTTCGTTTTCGTCGTCACATCGCTATTCATCGTCATAACGAAGCCATCGCCATCGTCTTCGGTTCGTTGTAACAGTGAATTAAATTAATAGCATGTTTAGCTTCTTATTCTCTACAAGGCCCACCCCACCGCCTATGTTTCTGGGTTTTGTCAGGCAAACCCGTAAGAATTTCGCGCTGCTTCGCGGCGCTAAGTAACAAGTACCTACTATAACATGAAAATCCACATTAAAAATGCTGAAAGGCAAATACACGCATACAAAATGGGGTACATTTTTTCATCATTGCAGCCCCCCCCCCCCCCCCCCCCACTCAAAAATTATCGGCGACGCCCCTGGGTACAGCTGACAATTGACATAGTTCTGCTCAGTGTAAGGCAATGTCGGAACAATACAAACTGCAAGCTGATTCCTTTTTCGATATCCCAAAAGGTCGAAAAGCTAAAAAAACACATCAAAATATATAAATAAGGAAATCATTAGAAATCGTGTGGTTGCAAAATAAAGTGGCCCCAATCCGGGAAGAAATTAGAAATTGGGGGTAGGTACGGTCCGCTAAAAACAGTTCCCCCGAACAAAAACGGCCGGCTGATCCACCCTTGGCGTAGTACGGTGCAGCCTGGGGTAGTGGTGATGTACTCAGTATTGACTGTGGTATGACGGGCTTCACCCCGCACCGCCTTGTACGGTGCAGCCTGGGGTAGTGGCGATGTACTCAGTATTGACTGTGGTATGACGGGCTTCATCCCGCACCGCCTTGTACGGTGCAGCCTGGGGTAGTGGCGATGTACTCAGTATTGACTGTGGTATGACGGGCTTCACCCCGCACCGCCTTGTACGGTGCAGCCTGTGGTAGTGGTGATGTACTCAGTATTGACTGTGGTATGACGGGCTTCACCCCGCACCGCCTTGTACGGTGCAGCCTGTGGTAGTGGCGATGTACTCAGTATTGACTGTGGTATGACGGGCACCGCCCCGCACCGCCTTGTACGGTGCAGCCTGTGGTAGTGGCGATGTACTCAGTATTGACTGTGGTATGACGGGCACCGCCCCGCACCGCCTTGTACGGTGCAGCCTGTGGTAGTGGTGATGTACTCAGTATTGACTGTGGTATGACGGGCTTCATCCCGCACCGCCTTGTACGGTGCAGCCAGTGGTAGTGGCGATGTACTCAGTATTGACTGTGGTATGACGGGCACCGCCCCGCACCGCCTTGTACGGTGCAGCCTGTGGTAGTGGCGATGTACTCAGTATTGACTGTGGTATGACGGGCTTCACCCCGCACCGCCTTGTACGGTGCAGCCTGTGGTAGTGGCGATGTACTCAGTATTGACTGTGGTATGACGGGCTTCACCCCGCACCGCCTTGTACGGTGCAGCCTGGGGTAGTGGCGATGTACTCAGTATTGACTGTGGTATGACGGGCTTCACCCCGCACCGCCTTGTACGGTGCAGCCTGTGGTAGTGGTGACTGGTAAGGCACTCAGTATTGACTGGCCTGACGGGGTTCACAGCGCATAAGAAACAAAAGCAGGCCTTGCAATTTGCAATGAATAAAGCATCAAGGTACAGGTAATAGGTATGCATTACAAAGTCTGCACATCGCAGCCTTTCAATCACGACCTACATAGTATTCTGTCACGTAAATTGCACTCCGAGCAATGGTGTACACTCGTTGAATAGTTTATTTGATGAGGCATGCCAGGGCCCTTGGTGACGACGTCGAGCCGATGCTGTTACAAAACGTCGGTTCCGGGCAACCTGGCACCGACCATGAACCGTGAAATGTGGGTGATAATCAGCTGATGATTGTAAGTTGTGGCTTGCAGCGGTGCAACGTTTTGATTTAATGGCTCTGTGCAGGCAATTAAAACCGATATAGCCGTTTATGTGGGATTAGAATGCATTCATTCAGGGATGTAGGAACGTTACGAAAAGTGTGTGTTGGGGGGGAGTGAAGTTTTGATGTAATTTTGAGAGAAACACAACTTTTTGTGACGGAAAGTGGGAAGACTTCTTTGCAGATTTTGGCTCTTCTCGTCTTGCCGAACTTTTGCCATCAACATTTTTGTATTTCTCACAAAGCAAAATATAATATTTTAGCAAAAGAAATCGGCCGAAAAGTGAGGGGGATATGACCCCTGCCCCCACATCCCTGTTCCTACGCCTATGCATTCACTTGCTTTTGGGTTATGGCGAGTGTTGTTCGGAACGTTGTTAAGCGCATTTAAAGCGGGTGCAGGTTGTTTTCGTTTTATTTGGTTAGACGATGTTTTCCAGCAGCAAAGCGCCGAAATATCGACAATATTCGATATCTAAGACTGGCTACACCCATCTTATATAGGTAGTAGGTACGCATGAAATCCAGGTGTTCAAGTCTTTTTACTTCCAGAGTCATGAAAGTGAATTGTGTATGCAACTTTATTGCTTATAAGAATGATACATGCATTGCTTATAAGAATTATCCTAGCTTAACATATGTCTTTTAAGTTTGTTTTATGCCTTTTATCAATCGGCATTCGGCACTTTACGGCTCAATGGATATCGCTGCAAATTTGCAAGGTTTACAACACTCTGGGGGTCGCTAGGTCTTCTTGTAATTGTATTTGATGCTGTCTTGTCCAAAATCAATTTTGTTTGGTTTATGCGCCAACTTGATTCGGTTGTGGCGCACTAGGCAATGCCTTTAAAGGGAGTATACGGGTTTTTCCCAGAATAATTGAGTTACATAGTAAAACGTAATTATAAAGGTGGTAGAAGTCCCACGGTAGCCACATTTTTCTGGAAATGACCTCTTCTGCACGTAAGGACATTCCAAAGTGCGCGGTGATGCCACCGCGTATTTTCTGCAGGACCGGCTGAGGCAGAGCCAGTCATCTCTTTTATGCTAATAAAAACACCTCACGTATGGCATATTTCCGGTAAAATAAGCAATATTTGAAAGAAAATAAACTTGTTTTGTTCCAACGACAGCAGCAGTTACCTAGTTTTCCCATAAAATTATATATTTTTTATGAATTTTCATGCCAAAAAATTAATACGTCACCACCAAATTATCAACGCTATAGGCCAGAGAAAAGAAAACCACAAAAACACAAAACCTCAACGAACAGTGTGTAGTAATACAAAGTCCCGTCAGTTTTGAATTGCATAATAATTTTGTGATCCAGTGTAGGACTTGCAGATAATTCAAAACTCTAAAATTGATCTTAAGATAAAAGTGGTGGACAGTAGTGCCGATCAAGTACTCGTTATCTGATACTAGTCTCGAAAAACGCCCAAGTTTTAACGCTGATAATTTCTGAAATAATGGACTAAATGAGCATTGAGGTCCCTGTTATATGTCTTAAACGTGTTTAAAGCTCATACAACTGCAAAAGAGTGCATTTACTTTCAGGACGGAAACCCGTATAATCCCTTTAATTAATTATTTAGCACTCGCGTGACATCCGCCACCGACGGCGAATGTGGTGCTTGTCACGACGACTCGAGCGTGGCATCCGTCACCGACGGCAGATATGGTGCTTGTCACGACGACTCGAGCGTGACATCCGTCACCGACGGCAGATATGGTGCTTGTCACGACGACTCGAGCGTGACATCCGTCACCGACGGCGGATGTGGTGCTTGTCACGACGACTCGAGCGTGGCATCCGTCACCGACGGCAGATATGGTGCTTGTCACGACGACTCGAGCGTGACATCCGTCACCGACGGCGGATGTGGTGCTTGCCACGACGACTCGAGCGTGGCATCCGTCGTCGACGGCGGGTGTGGTGCTTGTCACGACGACTCGATAAACTGACGACTCAAGAGTAAGACATAAGACAATTGGTGCCTTGTTCTCAAGAAGAATGTTGCCGGACCCATAATAACAACTTTATTATTTGGGGTGAAATAGGTATATCAATTTCACGAAAATTTATACTCCGCTCACCGCTGCCATCTCTACAGAAAACCAAACTCAATTGAACGGTTGGATCCATTTCCTTCAAACTGGCACCGTTAGAATGAGAGCACACGATTTCATCAGGCGGTTCAAGACTGGTGATCTCCGGTCATCACTGCGACATTGAAAACTGTGACTCTGAATTTGAAGTGACCTGAGGTCACTAGTGATATAGCTCAAGATTACTAGACTAACGCACAGCTGACCTCGGCAGTAGCGTGGGATGTGATATGATACATACATCTGACCTGGACGTGGACAGCGGTGTCTGGTCTGTGATGTGACATGTCTGACCTCAGCGGTGGTCTGTGATGTGACATGTCTGACCTCATGGGTGGTCTGTGATGTGACATGTCTGACCTCAGCAGTGGTCTGTGATGTGACATGTCTGACCTCAGGGGTGGTCTGTGATGTGACATGTCTGACCTCAGCGGTGGTCTGTGATGTGACATGTCTGACCTCAGCAGTGGACTGTGATGTGACATGTCTGACCTCAGCAGTGGTCTGTGATGTGACATGTCTGACCTCAGGGTGGTCTGTGATGTGACATGTCTGACCTCAGCGGTGGTCTGTGATGTGACATGTCTGACCTCAGCAGTGGACTGTGATGTGACATGTCTGACCTCAGCATTGGTCTGTGATGTGACATGTCTGACCTCAGGGGTGGTCTGTGATGTGACATGTCTGACCTCAGCGGTGGTCTGTGATGTGACATGTCTGACCTCAGGGGTGGTCTGTGATGTGACATGTCTGACCTCAGCGGTAGTCTGTGATGTGACATGTCTGACCTCAGGGGTGGTCTGTGATGTGACATGTCTGACTTCAGGGGTGGTCTGTGATGTGACATGTCTGACCTCAGGGGTGGTATGTGATGTGACATGTCTGACCTCAGCGGTGGTCTGTGATGTGACATGTCTGACATCAGCGGTAGTGTGTGATGTGACATGTCTGACCTCAGGGGTGGTCTGTGATGTGACATGTCTGACCTCAGGGGTGGTATGTGATGTGACATGTCTGACCTCAGGGGTGGTCTGTGATGTGACATGTCTGACCTCAGGGGTGGTATGTGATGTGACATGTCTGACCTCAGCGGTGGTCTGTGATGTGACATGTCTGACCTCAGCGGTGGTCTGTGATGTGACATGTCTGACCTCAGGGGTGGTCTGTGATGTGACATGTCTGACCTCAGGGGTGGTCTGTGATGTGACATGTCTGACCTCAGGGGTGGTATGTGATGTGACATGTCTGACCTCAGCGGTGGTCTGTGATGTGACATGTCTGACCTCAGCGGTGGTCTGTGATGTGACATGTCTGACCTCAGGGGTGGTCTGTGATGTGACATGTCTGACCTCAGGGGTGGTCTGTGATGTGACATGTCTGACCTCAGCGGTGGTCTGTGATGTGACATGTCTGACCTCAGCGGTGGTCTGTGATGTGACATGTCTGACCTCAGGGGTGGTCTGTGATGTGACATGTCTGACCTCAGGGGTGGTCTGTGATGTGACATGTCTGACCTCAGCGGTGGTCTGTGATGTGACATGTCTGACCTCAGCGGTGGTCTGTGATGTGACATGTCTGACCTCAGGGGTGGTCTGTGATGTGACATGTCTGACCTCAGGGGTGGTCTGTGATGTGACATGTCTGACCTCAGGGGTGGTATGTGATGTGACATGTCTGACCTCAGGGGTGGTATGTGATGTGACATGTCTGACCTCAGGGGTGGTCTGTGATGTGACATGTCTGACCTCAGGGGTGGTATGTGATGTGACATGTCTGACCTCAGGGGTGGTATGTGATGTGACATGTCTGACCTCAGGGGTGGTATGTGATGTGACATGTCTGACCTCAGGGGTGGCCTGTGATGTGACATGTCTGACCTCAGCGGTGGTCTGTGATGTGACATGTCTGACCTCAGCGGTGGTCTGTGATGTGACATGTCTGACCTCAGGGGTGGTCTGTGATGTGACATGTCTGACCTCAGGGGTGGTCTGTGATGTGACATGTCTGACCTCAGGGGTGGTATGTGATGTGACATGTCTGACCTCAGGGGTGGTCTGTGATGTGACATGTCTGACCTCAGGGGTGGTCTGTGATGTGACATGTCTGACCTCAGGGGTGGTCTGTGATGTGAAATGTCTGACCTCAGGGGTGGTCTGTGATGTGACATGTCTGACCTCAGCAGTGGTCTGTGATGTGACATGTCTGACCTCAGGGGTGGTCTGTGATGTGACATGTCTGACCTCAGCGGTGGTCTGTGATGTGACATGTCTGACCTCAGCAGTGGACTGTGATGTGACATGTCTGACCTCAGCAGTGGTCTGTGATGTGACATGTCTGACCTCAGGGTGGTCTGTGATGTGACATGTCTGACCTCAGCGGTGGTCTGTGATGTGACATGTCTGACCTCAGGGGTGGTCTGTGATGTGACATGTCTGACCTCAGGGGTGTTCTGTGATGTGACATGTCTGACCTCAGCGGTGGTCTGTGATGTGACATGTCTGACCTCAGCGGTAGTCTGTGATGTGACATGTCTGACCTCAGGGGTGGTCTGTGATGTGACATGTCTGACTTCAGGGGTGGTCTGTGATGTGACATGTCTGACCTCAGGGGTGGTATGTGATGTGACATGTCTGACCTCAGCGGTGGTCTGTGATGTGACATGTCTGACCTCAGCGGTAGTGTGTGATGTGACATGTCTGACCTCAGGGGTGGTCTGTGATGTGACATGTCTGACCTCAGCGGTAGTGTGTGATGTGACATGTCTGACCTCAGGGGTGGTCTGTGATGTGACATGTCTGACCTCAGGGGTGGTCTATGATGTGACATGTCTGACCTCAGGGGTGGTCTGTGATGTGACATGTCGGACCTCAGCGGTAGTCTGTGATGTGACATGTCTGACCTCAGGGGTGGTCTGTGATGTGACATGTCTGACCTCAGGGGTGGTCTGTGATGTGACATGTCTGACCTCAGCGGTGGTATGTGATGTGACATGTCTGACCTCAGCGGTAGTCTGTGATGTGACATAGTATCTTACCTCAACGGTGGTCTCAGAGGCCGGGTCAAAGGTGCCGCCGCTGCTGGTCAGCTCGCCAGCGAAGCCGTCAGCCACCGACAGCTGATGACACGTGCCGGGCGCCTGCACCCATCCGCAGCGGGACAGAAGCAGCAGCGCCAGACACAGCTCCCGCCAGGGGCTTCCCAGCCCCGGCCGCGTCATGGCCGCTTTCTCCGCCTGCCGGTACACAACAGACATGCTTAAGAAGCGCCATTATATAGGCTTGAGAAGCGCCATTATATAGGCTTAAGAAGCGCCATTATATAGGCTTGAGAAGCGCCATTATACAGGCTTGATAAGCGCCATTATATAGGCTTGAGAAGCGTCATTATATAGGCTTGAGAAGCGCCATTATATAGGCTTGAGAAGTGCCATTATATAGGCTTGAGAAGCGCCATTATATAGGCTTGAGAAGCGCAATTATATAGGCTTGAGAAGTGTCATTATATAGGCTTGAGAAGCGCCATTATATAGGCTTGAGAAGCGTCATTATATAGGCTTGAGAAGCGCCATTATATAGGCTTGAGAAGCACCATTATATAGGCTTGAGAAGCGCCATTATATAGGCTTGAGAAGCGCCATTATATAGGCTTGATGTTAGTGATCGCCATTTCCGCACAACTCTTAAACATGAGCTGCTGTCGCGGAAATCAGCTAGCGAATGATTGATTATGAACGAATGTGTGTATGAATGGTGTTGTGTAATTGGTATCCGACTAGTTTAAGATGACGTGCAACAATGAAAAGCCGCCTTGCCGTGGATATGATGCAAATATATCTGATACTATTACTACTACTACTTGAGAAGCGCCATTCTCGTCACAAGCGTAATTTGTGACTGCTCAAATCCCTGGATAGTCAAGAATACTAAATCAGACAAACAGAGGGAATTCAATTAGACCATATGTCTGAGTGGAACTCAATATCATCTTCAGTCATACATTGGAATACATTTATACTGTTAACACATGCTACGTTCCATCAGTTTCCATTATACTGCTAACACATGGTACGTTCCATCAGTTTCCATTATACTGCTAACACATGGTACGTTCTATCAATTTCCAATATATTGCTAACACATGGTACGTTCTATCAATTTCCATTATATTGCTAACGCATGGTACGTTCCATCAGTTTCCATTATACTGCAAACACATGCTACGTTCTATCAGTTTCCATTATACTGCAAACACATGGTACGTTCCATCAGTTTCCATTATATTGCTAACGCATGGTACGTTCCATCAGTTTCCATTATACTGCTAACACATGCTACGTTCCATCAGTTTCCATTATACTGCTAACACATGCTACGTTCTATCAGTTTCCATTATACTGCAAACACATGGTACGTTCCATCAGTTTCCATTATATTGCTAACGCATGGTACGTTCCATCAGTTTCCATTATACTGCTAACACATGCTACGTTCCATCAGTTTCCATTATACTGCTAACACATGGTACGTTCTATCAGTTTCCATTATATTGCTAACGCATGGTACGTTCCATCAGTTTCCATTATACTGCTAACACATGCTACGTTCCATCAGTTTCCATTATATTGCTAACGCATGGTACGTTCCATCAGTTTCCATTATATTGCTAACACATGGTACGTTCCATCAGTTTCCATTATACTGCTAACACATGGTACGTACTACGTTCCATCAGTTTTCTCTTAAGGTTTGGATTTTCGCTTTTATAGACAAGCTTATAATAAAATGAAAGCTCATCCACCGCAACGATGTGTTAATACAGTTTAAACCACAAGGATGAGGACCCGCCAGTCCCGCTTTTAACCCGCCATTGACTGGGGAGGGGGGGGGCGTTTAACGCCCCCCCCCCCCCCCCAGATTAATTCTCGTAATAGCTCAAAAACCAATAGCGTAATCAACGTGACACTTCGGGTACATTCTTCTACATCGCTTTGACGTCTTCTGGGAAAAAATTAACCAATTTCGTCGAACAAAATTAGAGTTATATAAAAATTAGTGACGTCACTACACATGAGTTTTGCACCAAAATCAGCTAAAATGTAATAGACCGTACAAATGCCATAAATGAGCAAAATGGAATAAAAAACGTAAAAAGATAGCAAATTACAAGGGCTACAACATGGTGATTTCAGAATATTGAAAGTTTTAGTTTTGACCCCAGAAAATTAATAAAAAAATGGGGGAAAATGCCCACAAAAATATTTTTCAGAGATATTCAAAAAGCCCGAATATGTGTAAGATAATCACATATGGAGAACTACCATACTAAATTTCAGAATGTTATCAATTTTGACTAACATATGGCATCGTATGGGTAACTCATGACGTCATATATACAAATTGCGTTTTTTTTCTTTTATTGACCCGATACAGACAAAACTTTTAGCCGAGACAAAACCGAGACTTTTATTGACCCGATAATGGCACCACTGTATTTCTAAGACACAACTGGTCTAGTAAAATGCCTTTTTTATTTATATTTATGAATGTGACATTTTGACCTTCAGTGACCGGAACTTGACCTGAACTTGACATTAACTTCACGTAAATGAAGTCAGGTGGTATCATTCTATCATTATCGAATTATACGTGGAAAATAAACTCATAAAACATGTGTTGCATGACTTTCGAGGATAACAAACAAAAAATCGGCCGCGCGCAGCGCCACTGTTTTTGGCACAGCTGTTAAGGCATCCATTGCCCACATATTGTAAAATTCTTGACCACGGGTCATCGCAGGTCAGGTCACCAGGCCAGGTCACGTGACCCCACCTTGTGCGGTCGTACCACATACACAGTTTTTGGCCGATCAATTTGGTACTTACAGGATTTCATAAAGGTAATTGTACCTACAATTCGTATATCTCGGATTTGTTTTATATCGGTGACCTAAGGTCGGGTCAATTTCGTGACCTCCCCATTATAAGTCAATGGGGAAATATTCAAATGCTTCCTATTCTGAGGATACGCATGATATCAGCCCAATTCCTTCTGGATCATGTTATTATGGGCCATTCTTGAATACCCAGGTGAATTTTTGGTCCAGTGACCCTACGTGTTGAATCTACCGTCCGGATTTTTTTTTGTCGTCGGATTTTTTGCTTTAATGTAATTTATTAGTATTCGCAATCAAGAGCTAGTGAGCAACAACTGCTAATAAAAAAGTAAATGTGCATACATACTGACGTGATGAATATGATGATTAAGTGAATAATACATCTGAAGTGGTTTTGACGATCAGTATTTCTAAGGACATGATCGGTTAGTAAATTTTCACAGAAGTAACATAGTAATGATTTTTGCTGGCATTTTGACCCCCGAGAACGTCATGAGAAGGAGCATTTTGTCCCCGACCTTATCCATAAGGACATAACACTTTGCCACCCCTGAGTTTGAGTTGTCTCTAATAACATCCCCTGGCTCGAGGCATGACTGTCAGGTTTTATCCTGGCCTTATTCAACATCAGCTAAGCTCATTTGACGCCACCCATGCCTTGACAAATCCAGGTAGCCTAATTTCACCTCCTTTCAGCTTCCCAAGCTCTGGAATACCTCGAAGTAGTCCACTATCCCCCAGTCGAACCGAGCCGACCTAAGAGGCTCACCTGTCATCTGGAGGACACTCTGTTGACCTCACCTGACTTCTGGTGACCTCGGGGGTCCTTCCCTGACAGCTATATCCTACCTGGTAGCCGTGTGGCCGGTAGCCGCCGTGTGGCCGTGTGAGTCCTGGTCGCATTCGGCTGCCCTTCTGACACCCCAGGGGAGCGGCCTGGCCGGCCAGGTCGCCAGTGTAACGTCCGTTGCTGTGGACCACCGGTAAGCAGTGGACGTGGTGGCGACACGCCGGTCCTCACTGGCGGCGAGCTGGCTGGCCCTCCCCTCCCCCTCCCCTGACATGGTTGTACTTAGGCAGTCCACCCTCGTATCCATCTCAGGCAGCGTACCGTGACTTCTGTTCCGACAATGTAACCAAGTGACTTCTGTTCCGACAATGTAACCAATGTGCAATCAAAGGTTGCGGCAATGTGGTACCAAGTAGTAGAATGAAGTAAAACTGAAAAAAATGAAATGATTTTCTTTAGGCGGAAATCAGCATTCATTAAGACTGCATTGTGTGCCAGTGTGAAGTCACTTGAAGGGAATAGGTCACCTTGAAAAATGTCTTAAAAATTGGCTAGACGGGGTATATTGAGCTGAAAATCACGAATATGACATTTGTTTGGACGATAGATGGATATCCGTTGAGAAATGGACATGTTTCTCTTTTCCCCTTCATGGCCATACAAAACTTCAGGACAATGTATGACGTCATGAATATGGTAGCTTGGATATGGAAGCAATTGCATACAATAACGACGTACTTGTAACCAAAATATGACGCGTTACCAGAGACGATAGTGGAGACGTCAATACAAAATAAAACAGAACAAAACAAAACGTTTTATGCTCTACAACTGTTTGCTCTGAACTATTTATTCGCATTTGTAGGTACACTCTAGATAACTAGATGTCTCATATACCACACAACAAAATTTGGTATCTTCAACTCTGCCTGGACCAGTTACCAGTTATCAATTATCCTAAAGTGAAGCAATGTTTTGTGAGTCTTACGGTATGAGTGGATAGGATGAGGTTGCTTGATCAGTCTGTAGCAGTTTTGTCAAGGCCTGCCTGTACATGGTTTCCTTTTTATTATTATCATGTGAAGCATACTAATAATGTACTCAAGAATCAGCTATACCTATGTATCCTTCCTTGTCATACCTGGTTCTTTCACCAAAATGGCCCTTACACAGTTTACATTAAATGTGTACCCATCACAGCTGAGCTTATACAATACATACAGTAAAGCACCAGAGCTTTGGTGTGTTGATATCATCAATAATGAGATAGCATGAAATGTCTGCTAGAAGGAGCCCTAACCCAACAACAACAACAACTGCTAGAAAGCTGTGACAAAATATTATATCCTTACATGTATCCTTACATGGATGTAACATAGGTACATCTACATGTTAGTGTGGATGTTTTTTAATCTTATTCCTTGCATGCAAATTTGCACTTTAAATTTTGGTAATTTGTCCAACTGATTATCAATGTTTCCTGATATATGATATTCCTGATATTTCTGACTACCTTACATATCCATTTTAGGTACAACCAAAAGTTGCATGAAGAGAAGCAGGGAAGCGAAGCGCCCACAAGTGAAGCATCCTAGCATTGGGAAATTTGGGTGGAAAATGACACCCTATGGATACTATTTTTCCACTCTTTTTCCTGAGTTTTACTGTGAATTTTCCACTCCTTATTTTACAATGCATTAAATAATTGGAAACCTGATCTGATTTATGTATGTAATTATAGGGACAGCTTGTGGATGGAAAGACTGGTAAGCATTGGCATAGATAATAACTAATTTTGGTGAGCAGGTAATTGGGTGATAAAACCTGGTACATATGCTTTTTGGTTTAATTTTCCACTCTTTATGCTTATTTTTAGTCAGAATTTTCCACTCTGCACCCCAGCTCCAAAGCAATTATAGGAGCCTGAGTGAGTGAGTATGTAGCATATTTATTTGTTGCTCTTTATCTCATCTTGTAGTTAGAAACTTTAGTTACTCATCTATTATGTTTCATTATGATTTCTATTGTCAAAGATTTACCATTTCGCTTCATCAACGAGCTTAGCATGTCAGCTCGTAATTGTTACTATGACTGATGTGTGCAATGTTTTTGTTTTGTTTTCTGACAGCATTTGTTGTTCATGATCACACAGTGATTTTGAGCCTAGCCCAGGATGCAGGAGCCTGGAGCAGTCTCATTATATGTGCTCATGGACAAGATGTGTTGCCATCACAATTCACAAAGTATGTGAAGTTTGCAATGCTGCCACACAAATGGAAAAAACACATGCAACATGTTATTCAATGGAATGTATGTGTTTCTTCATTTGCAGGCAAGAATGGTCTTCAATCCAGTAAAACGTTGTCATGCATGGTTGTCATATGCACTATCAATACTTCCATATAATATTTTGGCCCTTTAGGTTCAAGCTTTATTGGTTTAGTAATAATATAAAATGCTGTAAGACGTATTTTTTTAATGAATAATTGGACAACATCCTATAAATGGACAACATCCTATAGACTGCCATTTTAACATTGTATCAACATGCTTGTCTGCAGCCCTTCACGGGAAGATGGAATAAGTATTTATGCATGTTGTATGTTTGTGTCATCAGGACCTTGTGTCACAGCTAGAGGCCACGCAGCGCACCTCCACAGTTCTCAAGGACATAGTAATGCAGTACCCGGCCCTCGCGTGGGAGGTGGCCGGCCAGCTCGGCCGGTACCACCGCAGGCACGGATCCCCCACCTCCACCTCCAATCATGGCCATCCAACGCAAATGGCTCGACCCCAGGGGCCAGTACCGGGGGTTCGGAGAACTTCAAGATGGCGTGCTGTAGGGTGTCCTAGTCTGGCATTTAGCATTGATTTAACATTTAGCATAGATATATAGATAGAGCACCCAGTCAGTGTGAGCTGAACCCCGGACGGATGTAGCACCGTGTCAAGTGTAGCTAACTTAGACGGTAATGTATCAGACATGATCATTGTATTCGCAGTCAATGACAATTAAATGAAAGTTCATAAAAAACAGACGTTTCGACAAACAGAGCGTCTTCGTCAGTGCTAATTATACATTTTAAATTATAAAGATATTTAAGTCAAGCAATCACAATCGGCACCAGGTTTGCATGAAGCAGATTGTGATTGCTAGACTTAAATATCTTTAGAATTTAAATATTTATAAATGTTTGTCGAAACGTCTGTTTTTTCGGAACTCGCATTGCATTCTCATTGATTGCAAATACAACTTAGACGTTAATGTGATGCTTGATGACAGCGCAGACGAATCAGTGTAGGTTTCCTGTGGCGGTAGACAGTCGAGCCTGTCCCCTCCCTCCCCCCCCCCCCCCCCCCCCTCCTGGAGGCCCCTTTTCGGCGCGCTGCGCGCGCCGAAAAGGGCCGACGAGACCGCGCGAAGCGCGGTATCATAGGCTCTTTACTACACGAAGCGTGGTCTTTAGAGAGTTTAGAGGACTTCAGAGGCCCTTTAGGGCCAACAGGGCCCTCTCTGAAAGACCAGAGGGCCCCTTGGACGTTCAAGAGAGCCCTGTGCATGTCAGAGGGGCCCCTGGCCAGACCGAAAGGGCCACTGAGCGGGTCAGAGGCCCCCCTGAGCACGTCGAATGGGCCCCCTGAACACGTCGAATGGGCCCCCTGAACACGTCGAATGGGCCCATAGCCAGCACAGAGGGGCCCCTGGGCAGGTTGAGAGGCCCCTGAGCATGTGGACAGGGTGACAAAGCGGCCAGCGCAGTCCTTTGCCAGATCATAAGGGCCCCTGAGCAGGTTGGAGGGCCCCTGGACAGACCAGAGGGCCCCTGTGCAGTTCAGAGGGGCCCTGACTAGACCGAAAGGGCCCCTAGGTGGGTCAGAAGGGCCCCTGAACATGCCGAATGAGCCCCTAGCCAGCACGGAGGGGCCCCAGGGCAGGTCGGAGGGCCCTCGGAGCATGTTGCAAGGCGACAAAGCAGCCATCGCAGTCCCTTGCTAGGTCGGAAGGGCCCCTTAGAATGTTAAAGGGCCCCTGGAGAGACCAGAGGGCCCCTATAAAGTTAAAAGGGTACCTGCGCAGATCGGAGGGGCCCCTGCCCAGACCGAAAGGACCCCTGGGCGGGTATGAAGAGCCCCTGAACATCCCGAAGTGGCCCCTGGCCAGCACGGAGGGGCTCCAGAGCAGGTCGGAGGGCCCATTGAGCATGTCGGCAGGGCGACAAAGCAGCCAGTGCAGTCGCTGGGCAGGTCGGAAGGACCTCTGAACAGGCCGAATGGGCCCCTTGACACACAAGAGGGGCTTCTTGGAAGGTCTGAGGAGTCTCTGGTGAGACCGGAAGGGTCAAAGGACGTGGAGATCCCAGATGAAGATTAAATACAAAGAGGACTTACTCCACAATACAAATATTAAAAGCGGAGCTTTCGGGTATATTGTAACACCCTTCGTCAGGGTGCTACAATGTACCCGAAAGGTCCGATTGTATTTTTTCCTGTATAGTAAGCCCTCTTTGTATTATATATATATCACCCACTCCACATCATGTCTTTTCGCTTCGCGGATCCCAGATAAGTCCCTGAACAGGTCGGAAGGGCGTAGAAAAGGTCAGAGGGGCCCCTAGACGATCTGAAGGGACCTTGGGCCTTTCAACAGTAAGAATACAGAGTGTACAGGGAATAAAACTCAAAATTTTCGCGCCGCTCCGCGGCGCAATTTAACTACAAATTCAATTATATGCGGGTTAGGAAAAAATCGGTCAGTTTCTCGGCGCATTTATGTGTTATGTTGCTACTTTCCTATATTATTGGGCAAAATAGTTCACTTTAGCACTTTTCCCCGCACTTTTAAACGCACAATATAGCAATTTTAGAGGTCCGCACCATACGCAATGCGACGCATTGACGAGAAAGCAACCCAGGGCATAATACTCAAAATGGTCGCGCCATTGCAAGTTGGTATAGCTGATTCCAAATTCGTGTCGCTGGTTCCAAAGTTGATGTGGCAGTTTGCTAACTCCAGCTCCTAAACGTTGGTATGGCCCATGCCATACCTGCCATACTGCATTTTTCAGCCTTGTAACGTGCCTTTTCATGAGTTTTTTTTTGGGGGGGGCCTTTCAACGCTTGGGAAGGGGCCTTTTCAACATTCGGGAAGGGACTCTTTCGAGGCGCCGCCCCCCCCCCCCTGGACGAAATCCTGGCTACGTGCCTGTGCCTGGCCTAGTTGAAGTTTTTTGTTTTGAGACGACAGAAGAAGTTTTTTTTTGACGAAGTTTTTGTTTTGCTCTTCTTCTTGTGTGGAGGATGTTACGGGCGGCACGTCGCTGGCGCCGTGCCAGCGATGCATTTGATGCTGTGGCCAGACTGGTTATTGATTCACCGTATTTGGAAGGTTTAAATCACGATTCATTTTGGAATATAAATGATTCAGTCACCGTTTGATTCATGGATAAACATTTTGAGATATGATTCTTTCCGATTCAAAGAATAAAAATATTTTTTGATCAAATCACGTTTGACTCACCATTGAAATAGCATTGCACAACCTTTTTGATTTAAACAGCCTTGTTTCTATGCGAGCTTTGATTCAATCACGATTCATGAATAAAACAATCCGGTGGTGAATCGATTCTTCTTTGATTCAGGGATTTTGATTGAACGATTCTAATCGATGCAATCAGAGTCGAATCAATAACCAGTCTGGCTGTGGCGACAGCGGATCGTGGACCTGTCTCGCGGAGCAACTCCTATGTATATTTAGTTGATGTATAGCCCGGTGGCGGCGCTGTGTGCGTTCGCTCTTGACTGCGCAGTCTGTGCGACTAGGAGCGCGAGCAACTTTGTTGGCTTTTAATACCTTTTGTACGGATATACTGTGAATGTAACGTTCATACTTCCGCACAGAGGAAGTACCAGTAATAATCGTCCCTGTGGTGAACCAGGAATAAGAAGATCTAACACTCAGCGGTAGGATGTACAGTGCAATATACTATGTGATTGAATGCAATATCTGAATATATAAATTCGTTCTCGTGCCACGTCCAAGTTCCGTGCGACCCGTCTTTCAGGTGCACAACGCCGTAAAGTGTTGGACAGTGCCGGCGTCGCAAAAAGCTACCGCATGTTGTACACATGGTTATTGTATAGGTAAATTGAAACGCTCTTCCCTCTTCATGTGCGTACTGTAAACACATTGCAAGCCACCAAGTTCTATGGTCAAATGATGTACTGGATGAGTATTATATTATATACATTGTACACTGTACAGGTGTCATAGCCGGTGCTTCAACCCAGCAACACTGGCACCACGAAGCAATGCTGATCACCACCGGGGACGTAGACAAGGGGGTGGCTACCGGGGCCCTGCTCCCCCCCCCCCCCCCCCGAGGAAAATATATTTACACTAGATAAAATGAGATTCTCTGAGACCACCCCCCCCCCCCCAACATATGTCTGAGGAGCGAAATTTGTGTCTATCACCGACGTGCCCCCCACCCCACTCCTGAGAAAAATCCTGGCAACGTGCCTGATCACAACAACGTGCGTGCCTGATGGCAACGTGCCTGAAAAACAATTACCTTTAAAAAAACAATATGGCGACATAGAACACAACAATGACTGAGCATGAACAACGTGATGACGTGAACAACAACGTGAACGACAAATGATGACGTCAACACAAATAATACTGCTAACGTAATAGCACAAGCACAACAACAACAAAAAACATTTTGAAACAGCGTCATTTGGAGTCACTCACTGGCCTCACTGTCATTTGTCATTTGGCGTCACTGGCCAGATGGGCGCCGTCATTAGACGGAGGGGCGCCGTCACTGGCCGGAGGGGCGCAGTCACTGGCCGGAGGGGCGCCGTCATTAGCAGGAGGGGCACCGTCACTGGCCATAAGGCGCCGTCACTGGCCAGAGGGGCGCCGTCACTAACCAGAGGGCGCCGTCATTAACCAGAGGGGCGTCGTCATTAGCAGTAGGAGCGCCAACACTAGCCAGAGGGGCGCCAACACTAGCCAGAGGGGCGCCATCACCGGCCAGAGGGGCGCCGTCACTGGCCAGAGGGGCGCCGTCACTGGCTATAGGGGTGATGTCACTGGCCAGAGGTGCGCCGTCACTGGCCAGAGGGGCGCCGTCACTGGCTATAGGGGTGATGTCACTGGCCAGAGGGGCGCCGTCACTGGCCAGAAGGGCGCCGTCACTGGCCGGAGGGGCGCCGTCATTAGCAGGAGGGGCGCCGATACTAGCCAGAGGGGCGCCGTCACTGGCCAGAGGGGCGCCGTCACTGACCAGAGGGGCGCCGTCACTGGCCAGAGGGGCGTCGTCACTAGCCAGAGGGGCGCCGTCACTGGCCAGAGGGGCCTAAAAACAGACGAAATCTCATGAGTTTTGGAAATCTGTCGGACGGCCCCTCAAACCAACGTTTTGGGCCAGTCTGCATCCGCCAGAAGGCCCGAGTCCTTACTTGAAATCCTTACTTAGTAAAATGGCAATGTTAACCTGCCAATGACTGGGGGGGGGGGGGGGGCAAATATCTCCCCCTGACAAATTTTCGCAATAGCTCAAAAACCAATAGCGATATCAACGTTAAACTTTGGGTACCTTCTCCTACACAAATTTTACGTCTTCTGTGCATAAATGAAGACATTTTATCAATGTGTTTTGAATTTTAAAAAAAACAGCTAAACTTTAAGAGAGCACGCAAATTCTATATTTTCAGCAAAATGCAATACAAAATGTCAGAAAATAGCAAATGGCAAGGGCTACAAAATTGACTTTCGGATTTGTGAAAACTTTGGTTTTTGACCCCGCCAAAAATAATTTAAAAGAAATCAATAAAAAAACATTTCTTCAGAAAAATCCCCTAAAAATAGAACATTGCAAATATATTAACTGTATTCGCCCCGCCAGTTGCTGTTCCAAAACTTGAGGTGTCGCTCACAGATGTATTTGTCTCTATCTATCTGTAACTGGGGAAGGGAGGGGAAATAACATCAAAACACCGAAATCCCTTCAAAGTCGCACATACGACACACTCATGTCGTGTCGTCACTCATCACTCATCACAATCCTCTAATGACGTCACACTCGTGTCATCACAATCCTCTAATGACGTCACACTCGTGTCATCACAATCCACGTCAACGCGGCACAAAACAAATAAATCAACTGAGGCCATCATCAATGTCGTCAACGCTCCACTAGACACTTTAAACACTCCACTGACGCTTTAAATCCTTTTTGGCCTTACGCATGAGGCTTACTCACGAGCTTAGATAATAGGTACTAATATTATCCGAACATCAAAAGGTGACAAATTAGACAAATATGATACCTACCGACAAGTTTGTCCTCATTCCAACGAACAGGCTGGTGGGCGAACAGGTGCCCTTCATCCGCTGCGCGCCCTCAAAATGCACCGTAGGCGCCACAGTGGGTATCAATGGCGATTCCAACCCTAGCCATACTCAAATTACAAAACAAAGGCCAACCGCCCCCTCCGAAACGTTTTTAACAATGCCTCGCCGCTCGCCGCGACCAGCTGGTCCTGCGTGTCACAAACAGCTGACTATTCGTCACTAAACAACAACTTCTGACGCGATTTTATCAATAATATAACATTCCGATGACATACAAATTCCTTAGAATTTACGCCGTTAAATTTACTATATTAACGTATAACAAACATGACAAATTAATTAAATTAACTAAACAAATTCGCATTCTCCGCTCTATCGGTACCACACTGGAGGGGAGGGGTGAGGGGGAGCGTCAGCTGTTCGCTCCCGTCAGCTGATCGGCCGAGATGGCCGCCTCCATGGCTCGGCCAATCCCGTTTCAAGGTCGCATGACGTCACGGCGACCACATTAACAATTCACCGGATTTCGCATCTTTATACATAAAGAGGGGATTTAAAACAAGTTTTTCTTAGTAAAAGCTGCATATACTCACTTTTGAAATAGGAAACGTGTCAATTTGTTGCCCTTTTCAGGCGGTTTGGGAGGCTTGGCCGCCTTGCCCCCTGTTGGATCCGCCAGCGGCCAAAACATTGGGAGGGCCGAGCGGGTACCATTGGGGGGGGGGGGGGCGAACTCAACATTGGGAGGGGGGCGAGGTCCACCCCAAAGGTATATAAAAAACTATAGAAGATATGTATGTGTTATACATATAAATATCAAACATTGGTTTGATCCATGCCCAGCCTTACAACATATTGTCTGTACTAATATAAAACATGATGGCTGTGTTAGAGTCCTTCACAGTAGATGTATCAATGTTTTAAAATACAAAATTTGTTGTAACAATATAAATATTCGAGCCAAAATAATGCATGATGGTTATATAGAGTTTCTCCACAAGGCTGTACTTCATCCCCTCCCTGGCTGTACACTTCAGTCAGGTTCTAACAGTGGACTTTCATGTTATCATAGTGTAGACAATATTGACACACTAAAACACTCCAAAGTATTGGCAGGAAAAGTAAGCCATTTTAATGTGACCCAACATTTGATTTTCACCATGCACAGTGTGAACAGTACAGTATTTTGACACAACCAAACAATGAAACTTTACCTTCAGATTTGGATGAAATGTAGGAATATGGGAAAAGTATGAGGTTAGGACCATAGACGTACACAATGGGGAGGGGCAAACAGGGCAATTCCCCCTGGCGGTCCAACTAGAGGCCATCTTTTCAAACTCCGCAAGTCCTCGGCGACCACAAGGGTCAGACAATTCGCCTTTGCCACACGTATTGTGAATGATTGGAATGGCCTCCCATCCAAAGTGGTCTGCGCTCCTTCGCTGAATGCCTTACAAGGCTAGATTGGACGCCCATTGGGCTCACGTCAGGTTCAGCATACCTGACACTGACTGAGACATGCCAGGAATCATGAACTCGATGAGAGCGGGTACTACAGGCCTTGAGGCCTAAAAATCCTGATTACTGTAAGGTAAAGTAAGGTAAGGTAAGGTCTGTACTCTGTACGTGCCCCTTTGATCATTTTGTTTTTAAATGGTGAAAATATGCCTTTTTTTAAATATAGGTGGCCAAAACCTGAGTTTTTTTGGTGAGGGTACTTTATGCCCCCCCCCCCCCCCCCCCCCCCCCCCCCTAAGCAAAAATTGTCCCTCCTAGAGTGAATCATGGGTACGCCACTGGTTATGACGAGCCCAGTTTAACAGCAGTTAACTTGCATTGTTGATGCATCTTGTTTTACAAGAAAATTACCATTTCCCCATTAGACAAACAACCCGGCAAAGCTGACATAGGGCCTGTTCCGTGGCGCCTCTAACCTCCTCCAAGTTGCTCCAACTTGCAACTGTCTGTGTAATAGGATAGAACAGTTGCCAGTGGCGTACACAGGATTCACTCCAGGAGGGGGCAATTTTTGCTTAGGGAGGCATAAAGTACCCCAACCCAAAAAACTCACCATATTTGACCCAATATATTTTTTGAGGGGCATATTTTCAACAATTTTTGGTCGTATTCCGGTTTTGCACACCTTTTTATAGGAAAACCAAATATTTTATACTAATTCTACACGTCTGGATTTCATTAGAACTGCACTCAAAACAGAGACATTATCAGTACTTACCTAACAATAATAGTTTGTATCACCCATCAATCCCCTCAACCAACCGCAATGACTCCGCCATTACAACTGAAATGTTAATTCAATTTACCTATATAAAGGTGTGCAAAAGCGGAATATCGCCCAACTTTTGCCTAAAAAACAAACTCAAATTAATTAATTGTGTTTACCAAAGGGGCACATAGACCTTCGGGGGGGGGGGCATTGGTCCATTTGTCCCCTCCCACCCTTGTGTACGCCTGGGACAGTTGAAAGTTGGAGCAACTTTGAGGAGGTTAGAGGCGCCACAGGAACAGACCCACAGTTGGACGTGTTTCATCATAAGGCTTCATTAGGCAAGATGCAATTTTACACAATGAATCAAAATGTGCTGATCAAGTATTTTATGACAAAACATGTCCACCTGTTAGCTTTCTGTGTCATATGCAATAATTGTCTGGATATTAATACAATTTCCCATAATATTTAGATATATTATATCCATATTTCTATCATGGGCTGCAGTAAAATATTTACCATATGTTTATTATACTTCTGTAGAACCAATCAAGCAAGCATTTCCATGAAACAAACACATGAAATACCTGGTCTGTGTAAAAATCAGATTTATGATCAATGATGTATAAGGTCAACAAGAACAAGAACTTACCGGAAAATCGTCGCGTTCAACTCAGGGTCGCCCCGTTTCTATATTGGGATTTGCACCTTCTTACAATACAATTTCTCAAGCTCGGAATTCTGGCTTCTGATCCCGGCAATGCATCCAGTCACTGAACCAACTCGGTGGTAATAACAGACCTTGGTAATAACAACTTATATTACTTCTGTACTATTTCAAAGTTACTAATGACCACGGCCAAAGTCTGTATAAATACCACGGCTAGTTTGCGGCAGAATCTGCGTATGACGCAATTCTGACGTCAGCGGGTATGACGTCATACCTCTGGCGAGCGTTCATTCCCCGATTGTGGCCCGGAAGAGCGGGAATGAAAACTGGCCCACTAGTCCTGTGTCGAAATTACTTAACGTAGAGAGGTAATTCTTTCACCACAAACCATTTTTAGATCTGCTCTACAAATCTGCTATCTCAGTCCAAAACCCCATGTTAAAGGTGAACTATTCCCTTTAAGCCAAACAATGCCATTTGCAACATTTCCAGACAAAACGACGTATGGCCGTCTCACCCCTCAGCCAGACCAGAGCAGCGTACCGCCGTCTCACCCCTCAGCCGGGCCGGGGCAGCGTATGTCCGTCTCGCCCCTCAGCCAGACCAGGGCAGCGTATGCCCGTCTCCTCCCTCAGCCGGACCGGGGCTGAGGGAGGACATGACCGTCTCACCCCCCCCCCCCCCCCCCCCTCGCGGCGCTGGGGGGGAGTAAATTTTACTCCCCCTCCCGGATATTCTCAATAACTTGAAAACTATGACAGATATCGAAGTCAAACCTACGGTACCTTATGGTGCATCAATTCTACATCTTCTGTTCAAATTTTATTGAAATTCGTGCAAATATTGGGAGATAATGACGTTTTAGTGATGTCATGTCATGTCATTATTGGTGAAAAAACTGCAAATAAAAGGCGTCAAAAGAAAGGAAATAACATTGTATTTAAAATGGCTATCTCGGATTTTCAAAATTGTGGGTTTTCACCCAAAAAAATGAAGAGAAAAAAAATTGGGGGAAGAATTTCCACAAAAGTTTTTTTTGAAAATTTGCCAAAACCGGAAGACATATTGGAGAACCGAGTATGAACGATGCTCAAACCAAATTTCAAAGCAATATCTTTATTTTTGACTGACGTATGGCTCTCTAAGAATAAGTAACTCATGACGTCATTTTTTTAATTGCATTTTTTGGCTTTTACTGACCAGATACAGACAAATAATTGTCACCACTGTATTTCTAAGACAAAACTAGTCTAGAAACATGCAATGTTTATTTATATTAATCAATTTCAAATTTTGACCTTATTGTGACCTGGCCTTGACCTGAGGGCCATTATATGATGTCAGGCTGTACAAACGGCTGCTTCTATCGAATTATACGTGTAAAATAACCCATACAACATGTGTCGCATGGCTTTCGTAGACCTGTGACCTTTTGTGACCTGGCATTGACCTTGACCTTTGCTAACAATTTCACTTTTGCTTATGCGGGAGATGCATTATACTTTTAGGAGCACTTTGTGAGATAATAGTTGCAATACAAGGCTTTGGATGGAAAGTATTGCCCAAAAAAACAAATACTTAAATTTTGACACTTGACCTGACCGTGACCTGACATGTGACCTTATGTTAATAATTTCGGGTATGCGTTAGATTCTTCTCACTGAGAGTTTTCGATCGCCGCCTTGCGCGTCTTGCTGCGGATATTGTTTCGGAAGATACGAGGGGGGTAAAATTTCAACCGACGTTCGGATCCCAGCGCCGCGCGGGTTAACACGCGCCCTGGAGGGGGCGAAATCCGCCCCCCTCTGGTTTTTCGAGCATAGCGCAAGAACGGCGACACACAGTGACGCCGTTTTTTGCGCACCTTTTCAGTAATACACTGTCCACATAATGTAACATTATTGGCCTCGGGTCATCTCAGGTCAGGTCACCAGACCAGGTCATGTGATGACCTCAACTCCAAAACGTTTGTAGTAGTACCACAGCCACAGTTTTAGGCCGATCGGTTTCAATATTGCAGGATTTCATAAGGTCATAAATACCAACAATTTGATTGTCTCGGATTTTTAATATCGGTGACCTAAGATCAGATCAATTTCATGACCGCCAACATTGTTTTGTCAATAACTATCGACATAATGAAGATAGAGAAGAGAAAATGGCACCAATGTGTTTATCTCGTCGAGATACGTCTCCCAATATGCAACATGACCAACGTAGATCACCACTTGACCTTGACCTGAGATAACATTTTGAAGTTGACTTAACCTAGTCACCATGAATATGATTCGAAGCACCTTGACAAGACAAAGACGATGGCGTAAAAAAACAGTTCTTTATCTTCGTTAGGTAAAAAGTTATTTGCGAAAAACAGTTTTGCAAAAAAAAATCATCTTTTTGGCATTTGATGACCTCTGGAGCCTAAACTATTGACCTGAGCTCAAATCTGAGAACACTTGGGTCGATTGCATTTTTCAAGGGCTTTCGATTGTATTGTTTTTCGTTTGCTGCTAACTATAATAGTTCCCGAGATATTTGGGGGTGTTCGAAGCCAAGTCCTAAAACTGGAAAATCTGACATTTGATGGTGACCTCAATATTGACTTGAGAAAAGAAATGAACGAACTACTTTCGAAAGAGCTTGTCTCGAACTATCTAACGTCGTTTTCCGCTTGTCGCTATATTGCGTGGTTTTCGGGATCATAGGGGGGTGGGGCGAAATCCCCCCCCCCCCTCCAGGGCGTGTAATTATCAGAGGCCCTCCAGGGCGTGTGTTAAGGGAAAACACTGTAGGATGTAGTTTTGGAGCTGCTGAAAATGGTAAATAGTATTAGGATCTGCCCAGTTAAGAGACGTTAAAGTATATTTGGAAGACATTGATATATATGGCTATGGGAAGAACAGCTAATAGAATAATACATTTTCACCTAGCTTGTTAAAAATTGAAAATAAACATTTCCACCTGGCTATGTATTTCGTTTAATGGAGCGATTCGAACCCTCGTAAAATTTAAACCTCGGTAACCTGACACACGCCTTCGAGTGTGTCAAATTGACTCAACTCCCTTTTTCCCAATTACTTCTATCGTTTCACGACCGATTCTGGACGCGAACGCGTAGCTGCAAAACTGAACGACGTGTCTCGCTTAGCTGTTTGCTCGTGGAGATTATGGGACTGGCTGTTTGCTGTATTACTAATCCCTTTCCCTGTACACAATAAAAAGCGAAGACTAAAAATGCCTTCCGACAAAATTTGAGTGCGGTTTTGTCAGTCAAGAACAACCAGACAACCAGACAACCAGTCAAGGATAGCTGTTGGCGACCGGCCACCCGAACGAACGGCAAATGGCTGCACAATGCCGCATTGATCCGGTTCTCGACCTATGCAACAATACAGCGACTTCAGAAACTCGCCAACTTGGCGTCACTTGCGTCGATTCTGGAATGCTGAAGTTTCATCATATCATTCACGTCCTGAGCCATCTTTATTGATTGTCGTTCAGACAGAAAGTCGCCTTTAGTAAAATCCTCATGACGGATAAAGTGTTAACCCGCGACTTACTGGGGGAGGGGGGGGGGGTATTCCCCCCCCTACCGTTATTTTGCAAAACCTCCTAAACGAACACCGGTATCGTCACTAAACTTTCAGTACCTTCTCTCACATCAATTCTACACTTGTTGGTAAAATTAAAAATATGAGACTATGATAGGTCAACCGGGAATGACGTCAGAGTGACGTCATGTTCTTCGGTTTTTGTTGCAAAATAATGGTTTGCGGAAAACGCTGGCAAAAGTACGATGTTTGAGATAAACTAAATTGTTTTAAATCACGTTACTGAAAATAGACCGGGATATCAAACTGCTATCTCGGAATTTTTCGTTTTTTTTATTCAAAAATATGAGAAATCCAAATACATTTTTTTTTTTTTTTAAATTTCAAGAAAAAATCAGAATTATCCCAAAACTGTAATATATGTGATCGAGATGTATGCGGTGAATATGTGTACCAATTTTAAGTCGATATCTTAAAAAATGACTGAGTTATGACTTTTAAATGACAAAAATCGACCACTTCTCATAGCATTACTATGCATAAAAAACGTATTTCCATTTTTGCTTTTTACCTCTATTTATATGGAACAAACAATGTTTTAAGGTCATTTTTCGCGTTCTAAACGAAAAACAAACCCATAAACATGTGTTAAAACGCCTAATGACCGTAATCTGCAGTTTGACCACGTGACCTCTGATGACCTTGACCTGAACCAAGCTCATAAACAGCTTAGAAATTTACTTAGAAGTGTCAGACACACGAATCATACCGATTTATCGACAGCTTATGCGTTTAATATCGCAATTCTGCGCGACAATTCCATCCATCGAGACCTTTTGACACGATCAAACATTTTGTACTTGACCTGACCTGTGACGTCATCAGTGACCCTGAGGTCAACAATACTATGTTTCCCTCGATAAATTTCCCAGGGCTATCGAATGCTGTTTTAATTTTTTACATTCTGTCCAGTAGTTCCGGAGATCTGAGGGGGGGGGGGCAAAAAATAGCCCCCCCCCCAGTAAGTCGCGTTATGAAATAATCCCCAGTAACTCACGGGTTAAGACGGAGGAGCCTGAGTTTGTTCGCTTTCAACTTGTACACTTTTTACATCATTGCGTTCAAAGCTATCATTATCCCGATAAAAAACCCTATTTAATGATCATTCCCAACTCATTTGTTAGACCCCCATTTACTTTACCTGTACCCAACTGATCTGATCTGATTCAAGATGTTTTGATTATCCCGGCATTGACAGGTCATACAAGCTCACTATTCTCAAAATATCTACAAAAGTCATGCAACACATGTTGTATGGGTTATTTGCCACGTTGAATTTGATAGTGATAGTCATTTTACCACCTGACTTAATTTACGTGAAGTTATTGCCAAGTTCAGGTCAAATTCAGGCCACTGAAGGTCAAATTTGAAAATGATAAATCTAACTAAAAAATGCATGTTTCTAGACTAGTTTTATCTCAGAAATACAGTGCTGCCATTTATTCGTCTGTATCTGGTCAATACAAGAAAAGAAAGAGCAACTTTAAAATATGACGTCATGAGTTACCCATACTTTAGATGCCATAAGTCAAAAATGGAGATATCAGTTTGAAATTTGGTATGGTAGTTGCCTACATATGGTTCTCTGACACATCTTCCTTTTTTTTTAAATAATATTTTAGAATATTTTGATTTTGCAGGAATTTCCCCCCAAAAAAAAAGTTTTGGGGGGTCAAAAACGATAAATTTCCAAATCCGAGACAGCCATGTTGTAGCCCTTGCCGTTTGATATCTTTTGACGCTTTTATATTGCATTTTACTCAACATTTTGTGTACGATCTGTTAAATTTTAGCTGGTTTGGTGTAAAAATCGTGTGTAGTGACGTCACTAAATTGGCTATAACTCGATTTGTTTCAAATTGCTTGATTTTTCGCAGATGACGTAATAGTGATTTAGAAGAAGGTATCCAAAGTTTCACGTTGATAGTTCTATTGGTTTTTGAGCTATCACGAAAATTCATCATGGGGTGTTAACCACCCCCCGCGCCCCTCCGGTCAATGGCGGGGTATGAGACAGCCCATGAAGTTAGCCACCGAAAAGTAAGTAGATACTTCAACTTAATTGTCATCTGTCACATTATGAATCCCTAAAGTATGTCCACTTGCAAATGTGTGTATCTGCAATGGCAACGTTTGTCTCTATTCGCACATGTTGAGACCAAGGCAGCGATCGCATGTTTTCCGTCCTAAGTTGGCAACTGACTCCGGGTCAACGTTTGTCATATAGACAACATATAGACGGATACCAGCATCTTCTTCCTAAGAGGTTAGTCCAGAATAAGACCCCAAAGGAGCGCCGCTTGCATCATTACATTCCGTTGCCCTTGACTCCAAAGTCATGAACCTGGTGGCGCCGTGTGACCTCTGTGGGGGGGGGGGGCGGGTGTCAGCCTCAGCCAACCCCGCCGGGCCACGACCGGCGGTAGCTCGCCGCCCAAGTATCCCGGGTCAGGCGTCCAGCGAACTTCGCCGCCAACCTTTATATATGGTACTGGCGAATCACGTGTTTTGCGTCAGTCAGTCAGTCAGCAGAGGCCGGCTGACGGCTAAGGCGTCATGCTCTGCACATTTCGTTTAACGTTAACCGTCATGGATACGCAACAACAAACGAACCTCCAGATCGTAGCGCTGGCAGTGACTTATATTAATGCAGTTTTACAGGATTTCCACAGCGATATTGCATAAGTGTCTTGGTAAGACGTCGTTTCCCTACGATGCGGCGTTCCTCTCCTCCTTGTGTCAATTTAGTTTATCTTCCCTAAGGTGCGCTGCTCGCCTGGGCGCCAGATGAGTTTGCTTCGCTATGAGGCCCAAAACCATCAACGACATCACTCAATGATGCACTGAAGCTGCTATTGGAATATCTATTAACCGCAATTTTGTTTGTCTATTTCACCAAGCGATGCTCATAGAAACACTACAATGATCATGCTGCCAAAGTAGTGTACAACATTTCAATTAAAGAACCCAATTGAACCACATATTTCGAAGGAGGAATATATGTAGTTTATTTGCATTTTGATTGGTATCTCATTCACGAGATAACCCAGCATATGTAGCTGAATATTGCGGCATAATTGAAACCTGGACATGATTTACCATTACTTGTCTAATAAAGGATATTCACATTATGTCGGCATCTCCTAGGATATCATATAAAAAGAAAAACAAAACTGAAAATGACCATTTCCACATTTTGCACTCTCACATTAAATTCGATAAGCATGCCGATGGTGGCATTGACCAGACCGACGAAAATATAAACGCATGAGAAGCGAGTTCCAGCATTCTGAGTGGGGACTAACTCAGGACTAACTCAGGACTAACTCAGGACTAACTCAGGACTAACTCAGGACTAGCTCAGGACTAACTCAGGACTAACTCAGGACTAGCTCGCGACTAACTCAGGACTAACTCAGGACTAACTCAGTAGAGGCACGTGTCAGTGAACGGGGTGCGATAGAGCAGCCTAATTTTGTGAGCCGATAAAGCGATGAGGCGGCCCCCTGATTGATGCCTCACGTCTCGCGGTCTGAATTCATCGCGGGCAGTGTGACGCAAATGGTCAACACATGGGGTATTTAAGGCGAGTGTTTGAATTTAATAGGGAAAATCGAGGTAGATGTCACTAGCATACACTCATTGTTAAACAAACTAGGACTATAAGGCTACGATAATCGTTTTTTTCAGTAGAAGGGTTGTGGGACATAGGAATAATTTACCAGGGGGTGTAACCGGCGAAGCATCCTTAGTTTCTTTCAAAAATAACTAGATGAATATTTTGCCGCAAAGGGTTTAGTTTACAAATATTCATAGGATAGGTGTCTTTTGAGAAATATGCAATAGATAAGGAAATTTAAATGGGTCTGCCTAGTAATGGGGATATACGTTTATGTCAAATACAATTGCAATGTTTATAGATGAAATTGCGTATGTCGCGTGTACGTTAAATGCTACATTATTGAGGAACGCATGCATATTGTACGTTGCATTGATGGGGATGTATTTGTATTGAATGTTACGTTATTGGGAATATGTATCTTGTATGCTGCCCTACGAGGCGATGTATGTGTATGTTACATTATGTATGTTGATGTATGTATGTCAGGCCCTTGGATAACATGTTAACTGGGCTAACATGTTAACTGGGTTAACTGGGGGGGGGGGGGGGGTTGCCCCCCGCCCAGTGAAGGGAATTGCCCCCTCAGTGGAACCAATTCCCCCAGTGAAACTGAGTTAATTCGACAGGATACTATATATAACAGCATATATAACAGGATACTATATATAACAGCACAGGATACTATATATGATGCATCACTAGCCTTAAACAAAATATTCAGTCACCCGACGCTTTTTTAATGTACTGCATGCCATCGGATAGCATGTTAATTGGGAGGGGGGGGGATGTCCCCGCAGTGACTGCTGGCTCCCTCTCCAGTGACCAAATTTTGCCCCCCTAGGGGGAGCAAAATTCGTAGGTAACATGCGATTGTACGGTCTGTATAACATAGGTACACCTTTTTCGATATCCCAAAAGGTCGAAAAGCTAAAAAAGAAGAAGAAATCATTAGAAATCGTGTGGTTGCAAAATCAAGTGGCCCAAATCCGAGGAGAAATTCGAAATTGGGGGTACCTAAGTAAGGTCCACTCAAACAGGTTGCCCCCCCCCCCCCCAAAAAGGATCCGCCCTTGCACTATTCTTAGCTTCGGTGCCTCGTTTTTCATTCCAAGGAATACCTATTGCATAGGTTGGATCTGCACTGATTAATGCGATAATTTGACGAGTAGTTACTGATTGCAGGTCACCTATTTTATTAATGAAATCGTTTTTTTGTTGTTGTCCAAATTGAAACGTCTCGCCAAATGATGAACTAATGTTTTTGTTTGATTGTGTAAGGGATATGATGGCTCTAATTGAGCCCTTGGCCCATTGGCGCATCCAGAACATCCAAAAACGTCGTTTTGAAGAACCGTCTCAAAACTCGTCTGACTGTGTGCTTTTGCAGACAAGACGTGTCGTGCCGAGCCGAGGGTGTGGCGTTTTAGGGGGAGGTTGGGTTGGGACACCCCTATTTTTTTCCCTCGAGAATTGGCGGCGTGCAGCACCACCGTTTCTGCTGCACAGCTGTTTCTGCATGAATAGCGCACCTTAGGTAAACATTTTGACAATAGGGTCACCTCAGGTGAGGTCACCAGGTCACTTCAAGTGGCCCCACCTGCAAATAAATTTGTGGTCGAGCCACAGCCACAGTGTTTGACTGAACGATGTGACAATTTCGACATGAATTTAGACGAGCTATCTAACGGTATTTGTGGATTTTGTATAATCCCCATTGGAGCCGAGTTCAGGGTGGGGGCGTCGGATGCCTCCCCTAGCACGACTAAGATGACGCCGAGCACCGGCAGGGCGTGGGTTAAGAACTGCTCTGAAACAAATTATCCCTTGTATAAGCTGCTTAGATCTTCCTTCAGGAAATGTGTTAACCCGCGCCGTGCCGGTGCTCGGCGCCACCTTCGCCGTGCGGGGGAGGGGAGTTTCGACGGCCCCTCTAACTCGGCTCCTATGAGACGTAGACAAAAAACAAAAACACCGTTCGATAGCTCGTCCAAAGCATTTAGAAACTTTTATAAGCAATGTTTATATCAGATCAATATTGAGGTCACCAGAGGTCATCAAGGGTCAGATTTTCAAGTTTTAGGACTTCGCTCCAGATATTCCCCGAAGGCACAGGAACTATGATAGTTAGGAACAAACAGAAAACACCAATGGCAAGCTCCTACAAATGATATCGACAAGGTGTCTTCAGATTTGAGCTCAGATGAATAGTTGAGGCTCCGGAGCTCATCAAATGTCAAAAATGCTATTTTTTTTTAGCAAAACAGTTTTCACAAATATTTACCTAACAGAATAGTAATAGTAATTTACAAGTAAAGAATAAGGCAATTATTTTGACGCCATCGTGTTTGTCTCATCAAAGCGCTTCGTATCATATGCTTGATGACCAGGTTAGATTAACTTAAAAAATGTGACCTCAGGTCAAGGTCAAGTGGTGACCCAATGAGGTCATGTTGCACATTGGGAGACGTGCCTCGACGAGGCAAACACATTGGTGCCAGTTTCACTTCTCTATTTTGATTTTGTCGAGAGTAATTGGCAAAAATGTGTTGGTGACCTCGGGTGACCTCATCTGACCCTGTAGGGGTCACTGAACAAAAATTGAAGCTGTAACTTCAAGAATGTCTTATGATAACATGATCCAGAAGAAATTGGGCTGATATAATGTGTATCCTCAGAATAGGAAGCATTTGATTATTTCCCCTTTGACTTATAATGGGGAGGTTACGAAATTGACCCGACCTTAGGTCACCGATATAAGAAATCCGAGAGTAAATTATTGTAGGTACTATTGTTCTTATGGAATCATGTGAGTAAGAAATCGATCGGCAAAAAACTGTGGCTGTGGTGCGACCGGATACATTTTTGGAGGTGGGGTCACGTGGCCTGGTTTGGTGACCTGACCTGAAATGACCCGAAGTATTCTTTTTTTACATAATGTGTGCAATTGATGCCCAAACATCTGTGACAAAAACAACGGCGCCTGCGTTTTTTCGCTATCCTTGAAAAACCCTAGAGAGGCGTCTAAACGTCCCCCCCCCCCCCCTCAACCCGGCACGTCGCGGGTTAATGTTCGAACAATTTAGTTGTATTGGTAAAGCTATGGCGCCAGTGGACTCCTTCGCTCCGTTCCTGTTCGTTCCCCCAAGTCGTTTTCAAAAATCGACATTGCTGCTGTGGACCTTCGATGATGGGCGTGTTGAAATTTAAAAAAAAATCATTTTTATTTAGCCTCATTAAATTGTATTATTCTACTATTTTATGTCTGTTTTACACTTATGTTTGTCATTATCACACTTAGTGCATCAGTACCTATTAACCTGCACCGTGCCGGGGGGCCGTTTAGACGCCCCCCTAAGGTTTTTCGAGGATACCGAAAAAAACGGCGGCGCTGCGCGTCGCCGTTTTAGGCACAGCTGTTCATGCATCAATTGCGTACATTATGTACAAAATATCGGGTCATCTCAGCTCAGGTCACCAGACCAGGGCCCCGTTTCACCAAGTGAATATATGCATGCCGTACTTTCGAAAAGTACGGCATCCAAAGTATGACAGTAATACTATTCTGTTTCACCGCGGGAATATATTACTTGCCGTAGGAATATATTCAAAGAGAAATATTCGCGCATGCACTCAGAGCCGCGCGCTGATTGGCTAGCAGGCATCACTATATTTTCCGTCTGCAGACGGAAATAATGGAAAGTATATACTTATCTATATTTTTGATATATATTTATATTTTTATATTTATTTATATTTTTATATTTATTTATATTTTTATATTTATTTATATTTTTATATTTATTTATATTTTTATATTTATTTATATTTGTATTTATATATAATTATATGGTTTTCAAAGGATTTGTATTTATATTTATATTTTCTTGGAATGACGCATCCGGCGCCGGCATTCCAAGGCCGACATTGTAAACAAACAATCTCGTCGCCGACTTTACCGTGCCTGGTGTAATTGCATGGCTTTTAGCTACTACCTATCAAACTTAAATGGTTTCCTGTTGTTTTTTATGATTGACGTTAAAATTTGGATTGTTTTATTCGCTAAGGTAATTGTTAACCCGCGCACTGCAGGGGCTTTGCGCCGAACACGAACTGCAGGGGGGGTTGATTTCAGCCCCCCTCTGAGATCTCAAAAACTACGCAACGTAGCGAGAAGCGGGAAAAAGCATGTGATAGCTTCATACATTTTCTATCGAAAGTATTTCAGTGTTTTTTTAAGTCAGGTCAAAATTGAGGTCACCAGAGGTCATCAAAGGTCAAATTTTCCAGTTTTTCCTGTTTTAGGACATCGCTCCAGAAATTCACATATATCTCAGAAACGATGATAGTTAGAAACAAACGGAAAAAAGCAGACGCCAGCCAGTGAAACTTGTAATCGCTGAAGTGTCCTCAGTTTTGATCTCAGGTCAATATTTGAGGCTCCAGAAGTCAAAAAGGAAAAAAATCAGTTTTTTTGCTAAATCGTTTTTTGCTATTAACTTTTTACTTAATAAAGATAACGAACAACTGTTTACGCCATTGTGTTTATCTTGTCAAGACGCTTTGAATGATTTATATGGTGACCTTGTTTAGTCAACTTACCAATTTGACCTAAGGTCAAGGTCAAATGGTGACCCAAGTAGGGAATGTTGCATATGGGAAGGCGTGTCTCGACGAGACAAACACATTGATGTCTGTTTTACTTCTCTATCTTCATTATGTCGAGAGGTATTGACAAAAAAGTGATGGTGACCTCGCATGACCTCAAATGATCCAATAGGGGTCACTGAACAAAACTTACACTTGGATCATCAAGAATATCCTATAATAACATGATCCAGAAGTAATTGGACTAGTACCATGCATATCCTTGAAATAGGAAGCATTTGTATATTTCCCCATTGACTTATTATGGGGAGGATACGAAATTGACCTGACCTTAGGTCACCGATATCAAAATTCCGAGTTAAACGAATTGTAATTACTGATGCCCTCATGAAATGCTGTAAGTTTCAACCTGATCGGTGAAAAACTCTGGATTTGGCACAACTGCAAACATTTTTGGTGGTGGGGTCACTTGACCTGGTCTGGTGACCTGACCTGAGATGACCCGAGCTTATTTTTTCTCTCAAAGTGTGCGCAATTGATGTTCTAACAGGTGTATCAAAACCCGGCGGCGCTGCGCGCCGACGTTTTTTCGCTATCTTTGAAAAACCTGAGGGGGGCGGAAATCAACCCCCTGCAGTGCGCGGGTTAAGTGAATGCCTTCAGCGCGAGAGCAAGAGTCAATCGCCGGTGACTGCAAGTGGAGAAGTTCACGTTCGCCATTGTGCGACACGAACGCGGAACGACTTGCCATCAGTCCGAAAAACGGCCTTGGTCTGAAGTATGAAAACAAAAAGCTATGAAGATAAACTGCGGAAAACACTTGCTGAAGAAACAGTGTGTTGGCGTTGGGAACAAGCTGTGTAGTGTGGAGATATGCGCATGTGTTTTATCTTGACTATAACTACGACCAACATACGAAATACATCTATCTACCGTCCTTTCTATATCTACCGTCCTTTCTATGCAATTTCTAAGTAAATATATTTCACCTTCCATTCTCCAGAACAACGACGCTCAAAACAGATGCCAGCAAAACACCAACAGGAACAGTTGAAAATGAACTAAAAAACGAACGACACAACAATGAATAATAAAACAATAAATATGCCACTAAAATTCGCTGACCATTCTATCCGTTGATGATTCAATAGCAATATAACCCGCACTTAGCTTGGCGCTCAGGACCCAAAGTATGCCACTAAAACTGGCATACTTTGAATGTAAGCAAACTCGGCAATCAGCTGGCTAAACAAGTAGATCGGCCGGGCGAAATGGAATATATTCCAAAAATGCCGTACTTTGGCTGTCATACTTTGGATGGCATAAGTATTCCAGTACGGCATTTGGTGAAACAGAATATGTCATAGTATGGCAAAAGTGAATATGCACGCACCGAAAAGGAATATATTCACTTGGTGAAACAGTGCCCAGGTCACGTGACCCCACCTCCAAAAATGTTTCCGGTCGTGCCAAAGCCACAGTTTTTGGCCGATCAATTTCGTACTTACAGGATTTCATAAGGACAATAGTACCTACAATACCTTTATCTCGGATTTTGTATATCGGTGACCTAAGGTCGGGTCAATTTCATGACCTCCCCATTATAAGTCAATGGGAAATAGTAAAATGCTTTCTATTCTGATGATACGAATTAGATCAGCCCAATTCCTTCTGGATCATGTTATCATAGCCCATTCTTGAGGTTCCAGCTGCAATTTTTGTTGAGTGACCCCTACAGGGTCACTCAACACCAATGCAACACCAAACTGGCACCAATGCGTTTGTCTCGTCGAGGCACGTATCCGAATGTGCAACATGACCTATTAGGTCACCACTTGACCTTGACCTAAGGTCAAATTAAAAATGTTGACCTAATCTGGTCATCGTGCATATGATACTTGCCTTGACGAGACAAACACAATGGGGACAAAATCATTTCCCTATCCTGGTTTGGTTAGGTAAAAAGATAGTTGTGAAAACTGTTTTGCTTAAAAATAGCCTTTTCCACATTTGATGAGCTCTGCATCCTAAACTATTGACCTGAGCCAAAGTTGCAGGACACTTTGGCGATTGAATCGTTCAAGAGCTTTCTATTTATTTTTCCGTTTGTTCCTAACTATCATAGTTCCTGTGATATCTGGGGATATCTGGAGCAAAGTACTAAAACTGGCAAATTTGACCCTTGATGACCTCTGGTGACCTCAATATTGACCTGAGAAAAAAATCCTAAAATAGTTTCGAAATGCATTTTCACAAGCTTTTGAATGGGTTTCTCAGTTTTTGTATACGTATTATTGGAACCGAGTTAGAGGGTGGCGACGACCCCCCCCCCCCCCCCCCGGCACGGCGAAGGTGGTGCCGAGCACCGGCACGGTAGGTACGCTTAAGCAGGGAGGTAGCCAAGGGGGGGGGGGGCACGGCCATAGCCCCCCCCCCCCCTCCCCCTTGACGAGCAAACTAATTTACACTAGATAAAATTCGATTTTTCTGACGACCCGACCCTGAGGAGCGAAATATGATTCTACCACTGACGTGCTCCCCCCCCCCCTTCCCCCAAGCGAAAAACCCTGGCTCCGTGCGTGCACTTAACCATATGCCTTAGCAGCATGTGTTTCTGTGAATTACTCCCCCCCCCTCCTCCCCAGTAAGAATTCCTTAGCCGAGGTCCTGATGTATGTTATGTTGTGCAACCTTTGATGGGCCCCTGAGGCTCTCTGTTGCAATATTCGTTGATGTCTTTATGTCTTTATGTCTAAATACTACTCACTGCAGCCATACTACATCCATTATCAAATATAATACACACACTCGAGCGCATTCCAGTGAGAATTATATGCATTATTTATATGCATTGTCGTGTGTTAGTACATGTTAGTACATAGTAGTAATGTTGATGCAAGCTCGGAAGTGAGACACTCTATTACAATGTTCTTTGCTGCTAAGAACAATTAACTGATCTGGATTTGGGGTCACTGATTATCTTTCACTATTGATTATGTCTACTTTTTTATAAATTTGGTCCGCATGTATTTGACTGCATATTTTTTGACACTCATGGCGCTACACTATGGATGGATTTCCGAGGTCAGGACCCACGCTAAGCAGAGCTTGTTGCGCAGGTCCTGACCTCACCATCCGATCGCGCAATTCCTGTTGGCCGGCAGAATTTAGAGACGAAAGTTGTACGTGCCCGACATACCTGGACACGGTATGTCGGGCACGTACGGACACGACATACCTTCAGTGGAAGCCTGACATATCTCAGATGTATCGAACCTGGGGGTTCCGGTTACCAGGCGAACCCTCTAAACGTGGCATCACTGACCGCCTTTGACCCTGCATTTCTCAGCCGGCGGGGCGGCAGACTGGCTGCCGTCCTGTCGGGTTGTTCGCTGGACACTCTCAGCCCACACTGACAGAAAATCAACACCCGCGCAGGGTGTTGATACCCCTAAACCATGTGATGCCCACACACTCACAAAATCGCGACACACGACCCGGGTGTTAGTTCCTACCACAGGGGTTATTTTGGAAATTGTCTCATGCATAAGGTGTAATTGTTGAGGCTTCGCTATCTACACTCATGGCAGACACCTGCGTGGTGTGTCAGTGACGACCACCATCGCATCGTGTATTCAGTTCCTACAGTTCATGTCTTTACGGATACCTTCCCGTTGTGTTAATGTTCAATGCGCCTGCGTCGTGTGTCCGCTCACCGCCAGCTCAGGTATTCATCTACACCTGCCATTTACACCCCGCTGATGTGTGGCGGCGTGGGCAGGCGGCCGCTAGCTGCGCGGGCACGCTTTTCAAACGCATGGCGGCCGGAGGTGGCCGGCCACGGCTCAGTTGCGCAGTAGCCTTGACTGCGGCAGGTTGTGCAAGTGCGTGCAGCGACCGTTCTCAGTGTTCAAGATACCGTTGAGTTTCGAAAGGCTAAAGGCTGTCAATCCTGCGTCGTGATCGGAGTTATAAGTACCTAATTGTGAGTTGGAAGGGGATTTCTGTCTGACATTCTGATTTCTGACACGTGGATATTCATGCGTTGTTTTGTTCTTATAAATGTAGTTAGTTGTGAATTTGTGATCGAGAAACATTAGGTATGATAGAATATATATGTGTGATAATGTATGATATTGATGTTGATACATTTATCTGTTTATGATAATTCACGGTTTTTGTTAATACAATGGGTTTGCACGGAGATGTACCTATTATTAGTTATTCAGATTGGGAAGGATGGCGCGAGTGGTCAGAGTCGCGTCAGAGTGCTGAGATTGGCATGAGTCTTGCGAGTTGCGACACGTCTATGAGCCGGCACCCGGCGGCCGCCGGTTGCCATGCGCCTGCATCACGACACCTCATGCAGCGGCGACCGTTACACCTCTCCCTGTGGTAAACGAAAACCCGCAATACCCCGGCTGAGGCGTCAATCGACACCCCCGCATGAGTATTGCGACACCTCCACACCCCATGCAGCGTTAACGTTACGCCTCTCCCAGTGGTAAACGAACTCCCGCAATACGCCCAGCCAAGGAGTCAATCGACACCCCCACATGAGTATTGCAACACCTCGACACTCCATGCAGCGGTTATCAAGGATGTTCCGTTAAACCTATACACCCCATACAGCGGCGATCATGGTTGTGCCGGTACACCTTCCTGTGTGCTAAACAAAACACCTTACAGGCGACGTATTTTAGGTTGTTTGGGCATCACACAGTTTAGGAGTGGCGACACCTTGCGCGGGTGATGATTTTTGTGAGTGCACAACCTAAAATACGTCGCCTGGAAGGTGTTTTGTTTAGCAACTTGGGAGGTGTACCGGCACACCCGTGATCGCCGCTGCATAGGGTGTATAGGTGTAACGGAACACCCCTGATAACCGCTGCATGGGATGTCGAGGTGTCGCTATACTCATGCGGGGGTGTCGATTTATGCCTCAGCCGGGCGTATTTCCGGAGTTCGTTTACTATTGGGAGAGGTGTAACGTCACCGCTGCTTGGGGTGTCGAGGTGTCGCTATACTCATGCGTTGGGTATCGATTTACGCCTCAGCCGGGCATATTGCGGGAGTTTGTTTGCTGCATTTTCGGCCGACCGACGCGTGCGGCAGCGCTGGCCGGCCGCGGGCATTAGCCGCTCGGCGCTCGCTAGTCGGCCGCCGGGTTACGAACGCTGGGCGGAGCACCAGCCGCCCGCTCCTATTGGCTGAGCGGCGTTCGCATCTCGTCCGCCGGGTTATGAGCCGGGTCTGGCAATGGAATATCGAATTCACGATTTTTCCGATTCTGAGCGATGTGTTGCGTCCGTAAGCGTTTAACACGTAGCGTTATTGCAGAGTTGTTTAATTTCACGTCTTATGTGACATAACTATGGAAATTGGTGTCCTATGTAACGCGCCATGTTACCATGCCATGTTAATGCGCGCTTGCTTTGCTGCTGTGCGAAGAGGCGACGCTGTTGGCGTCGGTTACGGCGTCGGTTGTGCCGTTTCTGGTGGTAAAGAAATGAGGACACATACACAGACAGACGACAGACGTACGGCTAGAAAATTAGTGATATCGACAAGCGGTCCCCGCTTGCTTCGCTGCGCGAAGAGGCGACGCCGTTGGCGTCGGTGGTACCCTTAACCTATTTGGGGTTACACTGCATCGTTGGAAAATTGCATTTATCAACCTGTGAGCCGTCAAACGGGAGTGCGTTTCAAGCGCAGCTTGTTCTTCGAGAATATATATAGTAATATCATAGTTTGCGTCATTTAGCGGCCCCGCTCAGCTGAGGTCCCTAGACCCATCGCAGTTCGAGCTAATGCTAAAAGCTGTATCAAGCGCCGGCTATTTGGATTGGATTTATCATTGCGAGAGAAGGAAAACATCCCCCTTCTGGCGCGTGCTGTGACCGACACACAGACATCGGAGCGACCTGATATTTTGCCGTGGATCGTCACAAAGTTTGAAACTGTCGTGTGTGCAAATTTCACTGTCATTGATGCTGCCGTCTGTGAGCTGTGCGTGTGGCTGAATAAATGAGGACACAGACATATATAGACAGATAGACAGATAGACAGACAGACAGACGTACGGCTAGAAAATTAGTGATTTAGACAAGCGGTCCCCGCTTGCTTCGCTGTGCGAAGAGGCGACGCCGTTGGCGTCGGTGGTGCCGTTAACTTATTTGGGGTTACACTAAATCGTTGGCAAATTGCATTTATCAACCTGTGATCCGTCAAACGGGAGTGCGTTTCAAGCGCAGCATGTTCTTCGAGTATAGCGCTCGCTCGTCCTTCCGTGGTATATGGGAGAAAAAAAATATGAATATGAGCGGCCCGGCCCGACCCGGCCCGTGGCGACGCTTTTGAGAAGCTAATATATCTGCAACCGCACGTCCGATTGACAAGCGGGTTTCTTCACTGAGTAGCCCCATCCAACCCAACCTGTTTGAGACCAGTGCCGACTCATGTCGGTCACTACTACTGCACGTGGCACGTGCCGCGTGAGGGGTGTTGAAAAGTGTTTTCTCGCAAAAACTCCGCAACGGCTGGGCCGATTGTGTCCAAATTTGGTGTGTAGTTAGGGACCTCTCTGACGCCACTTTACCACAAGTCAGGGGTGGGGTGCCTCTGCACGTGCGCAAGTGCACACCTCTATTCTATATTTCAGGTGTCGCGGCGCCGTCCCGGCCCTCGAGCGCGACATCGCACGTGGTCGCAGGAACCGGGACAGCGGACACGTGGGTGTGAGAGTCAAAGTATCGCACACATGGTGCCATAAACGGCGACAGGGAGAGCATACAGCGGCGGGGCGGGAAAGGCGCGTTTTCTCACTAACAGTCCCTAACCATACACCAAATTTGTACGCAATCAGCTCAGCCGACGTCTGGCACGCTATCACTAAGCTAGATCGGCCGATTATAATCGAGGCGTTTTTGTCGATGCAATGTGTGTTTGCGGCAGCGGCGGCGAAAGCCTCACCGTTTCATACAGTGTTCAGAGACCACAGTTGACTGTGTTCTGGCCGGCCGCTGGCCTGACCATTGCCGGCCGCGGTGGCGGGCGGGCGTGACACAACCTCGACCGACTAGCGGTGACCGCCGACTGCCGCCGACTGACACGCCGCCGACTTATTTAACCTTGCCGCCAACTGGCGCCGGCCGGCGATCTACTCTCTGATTGGTCGACACATAGCAGTTCCTAGTCTCGGCCGCCAGGGCGGCGCCAGGCGGTGGGGCGGTGGCGGCAGCAGGCCGGGGCAACAGTGATTTGCAGCGAGCAGCGTGTTTTCAGTGTCAGTTTTTGGCATTACAGGCTTTATGTTTGTATATATGAATACATTTTGGGTGGGTATTATATGATTTTTCGTGCGTTTTCCAGCCATGTGATTTGTATCGCTTAGCTCAGTTTGTTTGTTGACGGTACGGCGGTTTGCAAAATTGACGTTGGAAAAAACTGGCAATGGGTATGTACAGGCGGATTTTAGCACTGAAATATTGCTTTAGAACGTTAATTTGCACATGCACTTTAAAGACGGTACATAGGCCTACACATGGCAAAGTTGCATCACTTCACGTCCTTTTGGTTCCGAGCACTAATTTTAATCGTGAAAGACTTGATAAAAGCCTAAATTGCCGCTTTTTAGCGATTAACATTGCACATGCAACGCACCGCTGATCGACCGACAGTGGATATTCCGTACCGCTCCTGCCTTTGCACATCTGTGTCTTCGTCTTGTCGGTGCGACTTGTGGTTGCCGAAATATCTGCCAGGTATGCAACATTGTTTGCTCAATAATGTCGTACGCGGCGTTTCCTCTAAAATAGTGTATTGTCAATGGAGGAATCGCTCGTTTTTGCACGCGGTGCCACGCACAAACAATGCACCCGACAGTGATGGGACTAAAAGTTTCAGAATCCGATGCACCAGTCGATTTGATTGGTTGTTGTCACGACGCTCCAGGTGCCTTAGTTCTGGAGCTATTGAGCACCAACCAACAGACACGAGGTGAGACAAGCGAGGCTTCACTTTGCTCCCATAGGCGTAGTGTTGAAGAAAGTTGACAATAAGCTAAGCCTTAGCGCTCGGACAATTGGCCAGTGTTGAAGCGTGTAGTCAGATTGTGCCATAGGCGTAGTGCTGAAGCAGAGTTGATGCTACTCCTTTTATAATATAGGATGATGTTAAACAAAGCTATTTTTGCCAGTGTGTATATACAAAAGTATGAAATTTGCAAATCGGTCAAATTTTGGAAATTTTTGGCTTTAACCCAAATCTGTGATATTTGGTCAACCGAAATGCCTTCCATTCGGTATCGGTTTGGTATCGGTCAGGATTTTTTTTTTTGAAAATAACATCACTACTGTAGATGAACACCTCAGCTGGCGGCGAGCAAACACACGACACAGGTGTATTGGACATCAACACAGTGGGCAGGTGTCCGTGAACACCTGAACTGTGGGTATTGAACACACGATGCGATAATGTTCGGCACTGACACACCACGCAGGTGTCTGCCATGTGTGTAGATAGTGAAGCCTCAACAATTACACCCCATGCATGAGTAAATTGCCAAATTAACCCCTGTGACAGGAGTTAACACCCGGGTCGTGTGTAGCAATTTTGTGAGTGCAGGCGGTGTGGTTACTTTGGAAACGAATATCGACACGAAACGGGCGCTCTGCTGTTGTTACAGCTTCGATATCGACACGGAACGGGAGCTCTGCTGTTGTTACAGCTTCGATATCGACACGAAACGGGCGCTCTGCTGTTGTTACAGCTTCGATATCGACGCGAAACGGGCGCTCTGCTGTTGTTACAGCTTCGATATCGACACGAAACGGGCGATCTGCTGTTGTTACTGCTTCGATATCGACACGAAACGGGCGCTCTGCTGTTGTTACAGCTTCGATATCGACACGGAACGGGCGCTCTGCTGTTGTTACAGCTTCGATATCGGCACGAAACGGGCGCTCTGCTGTTGTTACAGCTTCGATATCGACACGGAACGGGCGCTCTGCTGTTGTTACAGCTTCGATATCGACACGAAACGGGCGCTCTGCTGTTGTTACAGCTTTGATATCGACACGAAACGGGCGCTCTGCTGTTGTTACAGCTTCGATATCGACACGACACGGGCGCTCTGCTCTGTTATTACAGATATCGACACCAGAGGTCTACTTTTTCGGTAACTTGGTAGCGAGCGTTGGTTGTGAAATTCTTGAACTTCACACATTGTGTGAAATTCTTGACCTCGGGTCATCCCAGGTCAGGGCACCAGGCCAGGTCACGTGCCCCCACCTCCAAAAAGGTTTTCGGTCGTACGACAGCCACAGTTTTGGCCGATCGGTTTCAGACTTACAGGGTTTATTAAAAGGTCAAAAGTACCTACAATTATTTAATCTCAGATTTGTTCATATCGGTGACCTAAGGTCAAGTCAATCACATGACCTCTTCATTATAAGTCAATGGAAAAATATATAATGCTTTCTTTTCAGAGAATACGCATCAGATCAGGTGAATTTTGCAGAATCATGTAATTATAAGTCATTCTTGATGACTCATGTACAATTTTTGCTTAGCGACCCTTACAAGGTTATCTGAGGTCATCTGAGGTCACCAACACGTGTTTGTCAGTATCGTTTCATTGAATCATTTCATTTAATTGAATTCATTGAATGTGAGACCGATACCACTGTGTTTACATCGTCGAGCCGCTTCCAAATATGTGCATTGTGACCCATCTGGACTGCCATATGACCTTGGATGACCTTGACCTGAGATCATTTTTTTTTAACTAAAAACACTGGCAATGATGGGTATGATTCTAAGCGCCTTGACAAGGCAAACACGATGACGCTACAATTATTTCCATATCTTGATAACCTAAAAAGTTATTAACGAAAATCGTTTTTGCTTGAAATAGCTTTTTGCATTTGATGACATCTGGAGCCTATATTATTAACCTGACCTACAATTAAGGACATTATGGCGACGAAAGTTTGCAAGAAAATTATATTCCTTTTTTTCGTTTGTTCCTAGCTAATATAGTGCCCGAGATATTTGGGGATTTCTGGAGCAAAGTTATCAAATTGGCAAATCTGACCTTCGATGACCTCTGGTGACCTCAATATTGACCTGAGACAAAAAAAAAATGACTGATGAGTTTCGACATGATTGTTGACGAGCTATCGAACAGTGTATTTAGATTCAACTTACTCTCTATAGGAGCCGAGTTAGAATGGGAGCGTTCAGACGGCCCCCCCCCCCCCCCCCTCCCCCCAGCCGGCACGGCGATGGTGGCGCTGAGCACCGTCACGGTGCGGGTTAAAACGGAAGCTTTCGAACACTACTGTGTTCTTTATCAGCCTTGTTGGGGCTGACGAAGAACACAGCAGTGTTCTAAATCTTTCGCTTTAAACATGTTTAACTGATGTTGAAGTTTCAAGATATCCCAGCTAATAATTCCATCTTTATGCTGTATCATTCATACTCAAAGCATGAGTCAAATGCTAATGAGATCTCTGAAAGAAGTGACGATCATTTACATAACAAGCACGACCCATTTGTCATGTTCACCATGGCTTCGCACTGCTGATGATCAGGACAACCGCAGCATTGCCTTTCGCTGAACTGGTACGTGGGGCGACTGGTATTGATTGGTGGGTAATACGGCACAGAGGCGGCTTAGCTAGCCATTTTCACTGAGGCCGTATAATGACACGGGTAAGCTGAATGTCAGTCGGGCAGTTGCGAGTTGCGTGACAACTGGAAATTAACCAGTGCCCCGAGGTCGCGCACCTCAGTGGTAATGGTCACTGCGACACGACGAGGCATGCCACCGACAAGGGCGGGCCCGACAAGTTACCATGCCACCTTTTGTTTAACAGAAGTGCATTGATTTTCTCCACTGTATGGAAGCCAGCGCCGAAAACGATGGCCAAACTTTGTGCATGGCTCTATTATGCATATATATATATATATATATATATATATATATATATATATATATATATATATATATATATATATAAAGCTCAAAAGTACGGGACAGGTGTAAAAGTAAGCTACTTACTCGAACTCTCTTCAGAGCTGCTAAAGAGCTGCGTGAAGATGACAGGACAGTTATTAGAAGAGCGGACAAGTCTTCAGTTTACGTGATCCTGGACAAAGAAGAATACCTAGAGAAGTTGAATAACATTCTTCATGACGAAACAAAATTTGAGAAGAAAAAAAATCCAGAAAGACCCCACAGATGCCTTAAAAGCGAGGGTTAACAGACTAATTACGTCAGCTAATGCGGTGATTGGAGGTGTTCATTTCGTCAAGATTGTCGGGGAGTGCACACCAGGTTATGCATACGGTAATGTAAAAACCCACAAGCCCAGTAACCCCGTACGACCTATCATTTCGCAAATTCCTACACCCACGTATCGATTAGCCAAAAGACTAAATGTGCTCTTACAACCATACGTTCCGGCGGGGTACAGCCTCAGATCGGTTGACGAGTTCATTGACATATTGAGAACTCGACAGCCGAGTGGAATCTTAGCGTCAATCGACGTAGAAAGCCTGTTTACTAATGTCCCGGTAGAGGCTACAATCCAGATAATCTTACACAGTGTGTACCAACGTAGCGCCTCTTCAGCTTTCTAGGGGCATTCTAGAACAACTATTGAGAGCCTGTACAATAGAATCACCCTTTCGGGGTCCAGACAGTCAGCTTTATAGGCAAAAGGAAGGAGTAGCTATGGGATCACCTCTAGGACCACTTTTTTGCGAATTTGTATATGAGTGACATTGAAAAGAAAGTGCTCACTAATCCAAACATAGCCCCACATATATATTGCAGATACGTGGATGACGTGTTCGTAGATGTCCGAAGCGATGAACATCTGCATCAAATAATAGAAGTCATGCAGCAAAACTCGGTCCTAAAATTTACATATGAGCTTAGTGTAGACAACAAAATCCAATTTTTAGACGTACTGGTGCACAAGAAGGGTGGTGATTTTGTCACAACTGTTCACCGCAAGGCTCCATGCCCAAAGCGAGTGTCCAAACCGATATAAAACAAGCGTAATTAGATCATTTATTAGAAGAGCAGTCAAGCACTGCTCCACATGGTCAGATATGCACGTATAATTCACTAGGCTGAAACAGATATTAGTC
>JAXIVJ010009477.1:0-50908 GCA_036785665.1 Chirona hameri | reverse complement strand
CAGCAGTCAGCACCTGTCTGATGCTCACTGTGTTCAGATAGCAACACGCGAGGTCGCCGTCAGCAGTCAGCACCTGCTCTGATGTCCTGCTCGCTACGCAACAAGCGGAGGGCACGAGAGGTCCGTCAGAAGCGGGGGGAGTCAGCACCTGTCTGATGTTCACTGTGTTCAGATAGCAACACAGCTAGGAGTAGCCGTCAAGCAAGTCAGCCCTGTCTGACTGCTTACCCAAGACTAGCAACTACAGAGGAGGTCGCGTCAGCAGTCAGCACCTGTCTGCTGTTCTAGATAGCAAACACAGCGGAGGTGCCGTCAGCAGTCAGCACCTGTCCTGATGTTCAGATAGCAACAGCAGCGGAGGTGCCGTCAGCAGTCAGCACCTGTCTGATCGTGTCAGATAGCAACACAGCGGAGGTGCACGTCAGCTCAGTCAGCACCTGTCTGATGCTTCACTGTGTTCAGATAGCCAACACAGCGGAGGTGCCGTCAGCAGTATGCACCTGTCTGATGTTCAGATAGCAACACAGAGGAGGTGCCGTCAGAGTCAGCACCTGTCTGATGTTCAGATAGCAACACAGCGAGGTGCGTCAGCAGTCAGCACCTGTCTGATGTTCAGATAGCAACACAGAGGAGGTGCCGTCCAGCAGTCAGCCACCTGTCTGATGTTCAGATAGCAACACAGCGGAGGTGCCGTCAGTCAGTCAGCACCTGTCTGATGTTTCAGATAGCAACACAGGGAGGTGCCGTCAGCAGTCAGCACCTGTCTGATGTTCAGATAGCAACTCAGATGCGAGGGTGCCGTCAGCAGTCAGCACCTGTCTGATGTTCAGATAGCAACACAGAGAGGTGCCGTCAGCAGTCAGCACCTGTCTGATGTTCAGATAGCAACACAGCGGAGGTGCCGACAGCAGTCAGCACCTGTCTGATGTTCACTGTGTCAGATAGCAACACAGAGGAGGTGCCGTCAGCAGTCAGCACTGTCTGATGTTCAGATAGCAACACAGCGGAGGTGCCGTCAGCAGTCAGCACCTGTCTGATGTCACTGTGTTCAGATAGCAACACAGCGGAGGTGCCGTCAGCAGTCAGCACCTGTCTGATGTTCAGATAGCAACACAGCGGAGGTGCCGTCAGCAGTCAGCACCTGTCTGATGTCTGTCAGATAGCAACACAGAGGAGGTGCCGTCAGCAGTCAGCACCTGTCTGATGCTTCAGATAGCAACACAGCGGAGGTGCCGTCAGCAGTCAGCACCTGTCTGTACTGTTCAGATAGCAACACAGCGGAGGTGCCGTCAGCAGTCAGCACCTGTCTGATGTTCAGATAGCAACACAGAGGAGTGCCGTCAGCAGTCAGCACCTGTCTGATGTTTCAGATAGGCAACGACAGCGGAGGTGCCGTCAGCAGTCAGCACCTGTCTGATGTCACTGTTCAGATAGCAACACAGCGGAGGTGCCGTCAGCAGTCAGCACCTGTCTGATGTGGTTCAGATAGCAACACAGCGGAGGTGCCGTCAGCAGTCAGCACCTGTCTGATGTTCAGATAGCAACACAGCGGAGGTGCCGTCAGCAGTCAGCACCTGTCGATGATGGTTCAGATAGCAACACAGCGGAGGTGCCGTCAGCAGTCAGCACCTGTCTGATGTTCAGATAGCAACACAGAGGAGGTGCCGTCAGCAGTCAGCACCTGTCTGTCCTGTTCAGATAGCAACACAGACGGAGGTGCCGTCAGCAGTCAGCACCTGTCGATGTCATGTTCAGATAGCAACACAGCGGAGGTGCCGTCAGCAGTCAGCACCTGTCTGATGTTCAGATAGCAACACAGCGGAGGTGCCGTCAGCAGTCAGCACTGTCTGATGTTCACTGTGTTCAGATAGCAACACAGGGAGGTGCCGTCAGCAGTCACGCACCTGTCTGATGTTCAGATAGCAACACAGCGGAGGTGCCGTCAGCAGTCAGCACCTGTCTGATGTTCAGATAGCAACACAGAGGAGGTGCCGTCAGCAGTCAGCACCTGTCTGTCACTGTTCAGATAGCAACACAGGGGCCGTCAGCAGTCAGCACCTGATGTTCAGATAGCAACACAGCGGAGGTGCCGTCAGCAGTCAGCACTGTCTGATGTTCGACTGTGTCAGATAGCAACACAGAGGAGGTGCCGTCAGCAGTCAGCACCTGTCTGATGTTCAGATAGCAAACACAGCGGAGGTGCCGTCAGCAGTCAGCACCTGTCTGATGTTCACTGTGTTCAGATAGCAACACAGCAGGAGGTGCCGTCAGCAGTCAGCACCTGTCCTGATGTTCAGATAGCAACACAGCGGAGGTGCCGTCAGCAGTCAGCACCTGTCTGATGTTCAGATAGCAACACAGAGGAGGTGCCGTCAGCAGTCAGCACCTGTCTGATGTTCAGATAGCAACACAGAGGAGGTGCCGTCAGCAGTCAGCACCTGTCTGATGTTCAGATAGCAACACAGCGGAGGTGCCGTCAGCAGTCAGCACCTGTCTGATGTTCACTGTGTTCAGATAGCAACACAGCGGAGGTGCCGTCAGCAGTCAGCACCTGTCTGATGTTCAGATAGCAACACAGCGGAGGTGCCGTCAGCAGTCAGCACCTGTCTGATGTTCAGATAGCAACACAGAGGAGGTGCCGTCAGCAGTCCAGCACCTGTCTGAGCCTGTTCAGATAGCAACACAGCGGAGGTGCCGTCAGCAGTCAGCACCTGTCTGATGTTCACTGTGTTCAGATAGCAAACACAGCGGAGGTGCCGTCAGCAGTCAGCACCTGTCTGATGTTCAGATAGCAACCACAGCGGAGGTGCCGTCAGCAGTCAGCACCTGTCTGATGTTCAGATAGCAACACAGCGGAGGTGCCGTCAGCAGTCCAGCACCTGTCTGATGTCACTGTTCAGATAGCAACACAGAGGAGGTGCCGTCAGCAGTCAGCACCTGTCTGATCGTTCAGATAGCAACACAGAGGAGGTGCCCGTCAGCAGTCAGCACCTGTCTGATGTTCAGATAGCAACACAGCGGAGGTGCCGTCAGCAGTCAGCACCTGTCTGATGTTCACTGTGTTCAGATAGCAACACAGCGGAGGTGCCGTCAGCAGTCAGCACCTGTCTGATGTTCAGATAGCAACACAGCGGAGGTGCCGTCAGCAGTCAGCACCTGTCTGATGTTCAGATAGCAACACAGCGGAGGTGCCGTCAGCAGTCAGCACCTGTCTGATGTTCAGATAGCAACACAGCGGAGGTGCCGTCAGCAGTCAGCACCTGTCTGATGTTCAGATAGCAACACAGCGGAGGTGCCGTCAGCAGTCAGCACCTGTCTGATGTTCAGATAGCAACACAGCGGAGGTGCCGTCAGCAGTCAGCACCTGTCTGATGTTCAGATAGCAACACAGAGGAGGTGCCGTCAGCAGTCAGCACCTGTCTGATGTTCAGATAGCAACACAGCGGAGGTGCCGTCAGCAGTCAGCACCTGTCTGTCATGTTCAGATAGCAACACAGCGGAGTGCCGTCAGCAGTCAGCACCTGTCTGATGTTCAGATAGCAACACAGCGGAGGTGCCGTCAGCGTCCAGCACCTGTCTGATGTTCAGATAGCAACACAGGAGGTGCCGTCAGCAGTCAGCACCTGTCTGATGTTCAGATAGCAACACAGCGGAGGTGCCGTCAGCAGTCAGCACCTGTCTGATGTTCAGATAGCAACACAGAGGAGGTGCCGTCAGCAGTCAGCACCTGTCTGATGTCAGATAGCAACACAGCGGAGGTGCCGTCAGCAGTCAGCACCTGTCTGATGTTCAGATAGCAACACAGAGGAGGTGCCGTCAGCAGTCAGCACCTGTCCTGATGTTCAGATAGCAACACAGCGGAGGTGCCGTCAGCAGTCAGCACCTGTCTGATGTTCAGATAAGCAACACAGCGGAGGTGCCGTCAGCAGTCAGCACCTGTCTGATGTTCACTGTGTTCAGATAGCAACACAGCGGAGGTGCCGTCAGCAGTCAGCACCTGTCTGATGTTCAGATAGCAACACAGCGGAGGTGCCGTCAGCAGTCAGCACCTGTCTGATGTTCAGATAGCAACACAGCGGAGGTGCCGTCAGCAGTCAGCACCTGTCTGATGTTCAGATAGCAACACAGAGGAGGTGCCGTCAGCAGTCAGCACCTGTCTGATGTTCAGATAGCAACACAGAGGAGGTGCCGTCAGCAGTCAGCACCTGTCTGATGTTCAGATAGCAACACAGAGGAGGTGCCGTCAGCAGTCAGCACCTGTCTGATGTTCACTGTGTTCAGATAGCAACACAGCGGAGGTGCCGTCAGCAGTCAGCACCTGTCTGATGTTCAGATAGCAACACAGAGAGGTGCCGTCAGCAGTCAGCACCTGTCTGATGTTCAGATAGCAACACAGCGGAGGTGCCGTCAGCAGTCAGCACCTGTCTGATGTTCAGATAGCAACACAGAGGAGGTGCCGTCAGCAGTCAGCACCTGTCTGATGTTCAGATAGCAACACAGCGGAGGTGCCGTCAGCAGTCAGCACCTGTCTGATGTTCAGATAGCAACACAGCGGAGGTGCCGTCAGCAGTCAGCACCTGTCTGATGTTCTGGTTCAGATAGCAACACAGCGGAGGTGCCGTCAGCAGTCAGCACCTGTCTGATGTTCAGATAGCAACACAGAGGAGGTGCCGTCAGCAGTCAGCACCTGTCTGATGTCAGATAGCAACACAGCGGAGGTGCCGTCAGCAGTCAGCACCTGTCTGATGTTCAGATAGCAACACAGCGGAGGTGCCGTCAGCAGTCAGCACCTGTCTGATGTTCAGATAGCAACACAGAGGAGGTGCCGTCAGCAGTCAGCACCTGTCTGATGTTCAGATAGCAACACAGCGGAGGTGCCGTCAGCAGTCAGCACCTGTCTGATGTTCAGATAGCAACACAGCGGAGGTGCCGTCAGCAGTCAGCACCTGTCTGATGTTCACTGTGTTCAGATAGCAACACAGCGGAGGTGCCGTCAGCAGTCAGCACCTGTCTGATGTTCAGATAGCAACACAGCGGAGGTGCCGTCAGCAGTCAGCACCTGTCTGATGTTCAGAGTTCAGAGCAACACAGCGGAGGTGCCGTCAGCAGTCAGCACCTGTCTGATGTTCAGATAGCAACACAGCGGAGGTGCCGTCAGCAGTCAGCACCTGTCTGATGTCTGTGTTCAGATAGCAACACAGCGGAGGTGCCGGTCAGCAGTCAGCACCTGTCTGATGTTCAGATAGCAACACAGAGGAGGTGCCGTCAGCAGTCAGCACCTGTCTGATGTTCAGATAGCAACACAGCGGAGGTGCCGTCAGCAGTCAGCACCTGTCTGATGTTCAGATAGCAACACAGCGGAGGTGCCGTCAGCATCAGCCTGTCTGATGTCAGATAGCAACACAGCGGAGGTGCCGTCAGCTGTCAGCACCTGTCTGATGTTCAGATAGCAACACAGCGGAGGTGCCGTCAGCAGTCAGCACCTGTCTGATGTTCAGATAGCAACACAGCGGAGGTGCGTCAGCAGTCAGCACCTGTCTGAGTTCAGATAGCAACACAGCGGAGGTGCCGTCAGCAGTCAGCACCTGTCTGATGTTCAGATAGCAACACAGCGGAGGTGCCGTCAGCAGTCAGCACCTGTCTGATGTTCAGATAGCAACACAGGAGGTGCCGTCAGCAGTCAGCACCTGTCTGATGTTCACTGTGTCAGATAGCAACACAGCGGAGGTGCCGTCAGCAGTCAGCACCTGTCTGATGTTCAGATAGCAACACAGCGGAGGTGCCGTCAGCAGTCAGCACCTGTCTGATGTTCAGATAGCAACACAGCGGAGGTGCCGTCAGCAGTCAGCACCTGTCTGATGTTCAGATAGCAACACAGCGGAGGTGCCGTCAGCAGTCAGCACCTGTCTGATGTTCAGATAGCAACACAGCGGAGGTGCCGTCAGCAGTCAGCACCTGTCTGATGTTCAGATAGCAACACAGAGGAGGTGCCGTCAGCAGTCAGCACCTGTCTGATGTTCAGATAGCAACACAGCGGAGGTGCCGTCAGCAGTCAGCACCTGTCTGATGTTCACTGTGTTCAGATAGCAACACAGCGGAGGTGCCGTCAGCGGTCAGCACCTGTCTGATGTTCAGATAGCAACACAGCGGAGGTGCCGTCAGCAGTCAGCACCTGTCTGATGTTCAGATAGCAACACAGCGGAGGTGCCGTCAGCAGTCAGCACCTGTCTGATGTTCAGATAGCAACACAGCGGAGGTGCCGTCAGCAGTCAGCACCTGTCTGATGTTCACTGTGTTCAGATAGCAACACAGCGGAGGTGCCGTCAGCAGTCAGCACCTGTCTGATGTTCAGATAGCAACACAGCGGAGGTGCCGTCAGCAGTCAGCACCTGTCTGATGTTCAGATAGCAACACAACGGAGGTGCCGTCAGCAGTCAGCACCTGTCTGATGTTCAAATAGCAACACAGAGGAGGTGCCGTCAGCAGTCAGCACCTGTCTGATGTTCAGATAGCAACACAGCGGAGGTGCCGTCAGCAGTCAGCACCTGTCTGATGTTCAGATAGCAACACAGAGGAGGTGCCGTCAGCAGTCAGCACCTGTCTGATGTTCAGATAGCAACACAGCGGAGGTGCCGTCAGCAGTCAGCACCTGTCTGATGTTCACTGTGTTCAGATAGCAACACAGCGGAGGTGCCGTCAGCAGTCAGCACCTGTCTGATGTTCAGATAGCAACACAGCGGAGGTGCCGTCAGCAATCAGCACCTGTCTGATGTTCACTGTGTTCAGATAGCAACACAGCGGAGGTGCCGTCAGCAGTCAGCACCTGTCTGATGTTCAGATAGCAACATAGGAGGTGCCGTCAGCAGTCAGCACCTGTCTGATGTTCAGATAGCAACACAGAGGAGGTGCCGTCAGCAGTCAGCACCTGTCTGATGTACAGATAGCAACACAGCGGAGGTGCCGTCAGCAGTCAGCACCTGTCTGATGCTCACTGTGTTCAGATAGCAACACAGCGGAGGTGCCGTCAGCAGTCAGCACCTGTCTGATGCTCACTGTGTTCAGATAGCAACACAGCGGAGGTGCCGTCAGCAGTCAGCACCTGTCTGATGTTCAGATAGCAACACAGGAGGTGCCGTCAGCAGTCAGCACCTGTCTGATGTTCAGATAGCAACACAGCGGAGGTGCCGTCAGCAGTCAGCACCTGTCTGATGTTCAGATAGCAACACAGAGGAGGTGCCGTCAGCAGTCAGCACCTGTCTGATGTTCAGATAGCAACACAGAGGAGGTGCCGTCAGCAGTCAGCACCTGTCTGATGTTCAGATAGCAACACAGCGGAGGTGCCGTCAGCAGTCAGCACCTGTCTGATGTTCAGATAGCAACACAGCGGAGGTGCCGTCAGCAGTCAGCACCTGTCTGATGTTCAGATAGCAACACAGCGGAGGTGCCGTCAGCAGTCAGCACCTGTCTGATGTTCAGATAGCGACACAGAGGAGGTGCCGTCAGCAGTCAGCACCTGTCTGATGCTCACTGTGTTCAGATAGCAACACAGAGGAGGTGCCGTCAGCAGTCAGCACCTGTCTGATGTCCAGATAGCAACACAGCGGAGGTGCCGTCAGCAGTCAGCACCTGTCTGATGTTCACTGTGTTCAGATAGCAACACAGCGGAGGTGCCGTCAGCAGTCAGCACCTGTCTGATGTTCAGATAGCAACACAGCGGAGGTGCCGTCAGCAGTCAGCACCTGTCTGATGTTCACTGTGTTCAGATAGCAACACAGCGGAGGTGCCGTCAGCAGTCAGCACCTGTCTGATGTTCAGATAGCAACACAGCGGAGGTGCCGTCAGCAGTCAGCACCTGTCTGATGTTCAGATAGCAACACAGAGGAGGTGCCGTCAGCAGTCAGCACCTGTCTGATGTTCAGATAGCAACACAGAGGAGGTGCCGTCAGCAATCAGCACCTGTCTGATGTTCAGATAGCAACACAGCGGAGGTGCCGTCAGCAGTCAGCACCTGTCTGATGTTCAGATAGCAACACAGCGGAGGTGCCGTCAGCAGTCAGCACCTGTCTGATGTTCAGATAGCAACACAGAGGAGGTGCCGTCAGCAGTCAGCACCTGTCTGATGTTCAGATAGCAACACAGAGGAGGTGCCGTCAGCAGTCAGCACCTGTCTGATGTTCAGATAGCAACACAGCGGAGGTGCCGTCAGCAGTCAGCACCTGTCTGATGTTCACTGTGTTCAGATAGCAACACAGCGGAGGTGCCGTCAGCAGTCAGCACCTGTCTGATGTTCAGATAGCAACACAGAGGAGGTGCCGTCAGCAGTCAGCACCTGTGATGCTCACTGTGTTCAGATAGCAACACAGAGGAGGTGCCGTCAGCAGTCAGCACCTGTCTGATGTTCAGATAGCAACACAGAGGAGGTGCCGTCAGCAGTCAGCACCTGTCTGATGTTCAGATAAGCAACACAGCGGAGGTGCCGTCAGCAGTCAGCACCTGTGATGCTCACTGTGTTCAGATAGCAACACAGCGGAGGTGCCGTCAGCAGTCAGCACCTGTCTGATGTTCACTGTGTTCAGATAGCAACACAGCGGAGGTGCCGTCAGCAGTCAGCACCTGTCTGATGTTCAGATAGCAACACAGCGGAGGTGCCGTCAGCAGTCAGCACCTGTCTGATGCCCACTGTGTTCAGATAGCAACACAGGAGGTGCCGTCAGCAGTCAGCACCTGTCTGATGTTCACTGTGTTCAGATAGCAACACAGCGGAGGTGCCGTCAGCAGTCAGCACCTGTCTGATGTTCAGATAGCAACACAGCGGAGGTGCCGTCAGCAGTCAGCACCTGTGATGCTCACTGTGTTCAGATAGCAACACAGCGGAGGTGCCGTCAGCAGTCAGCACCTGTCTGATGTTCAGATAGCAACACCGAGGAGGTGCCGTCAGCAGTCAGCACCTGTCTGATGTTCAGATAGCAACACAGCGGAGGTGCCGTCAGCAGTCAGCACCTGTCTGATGTTCAGATAGCAACACAGCGGAGGTGCCGTCAGCAGTCAGCACCTGTCTGATGTTCAGATAGCAACACAGGAGGTGCCGTCAGCAGTCAGCACCTGTCTGATGTTCAGATAGCAACACAGAGGAGGTGCCGTCAGCAATCAGCACCTGTCTGATGTTCAGATAGCAACACAGCGGAGGTGCCGTCAGCAGTCAGCACCTGTCTGATGTTCAGATAGCAACACAGCGGAGGTGCCGTCAGCAGTCAGCACCTGTCTGATGTTCAGATAGCAACACAGGAGGTGCCGTCAGCAGTCAGCACCCGTCTGATGTTCAGATAGCAACACAGAGGAGGTGCCGTCAGCAGTCAGCACCTGTCTGATGTTCAGATAGCAACACAGAGGAGGTGCCGTCAGCAATCAGCACCTGTCTGATGTTCAGATAGCAACACAGCGGAGGTGCCGTCAGCAGTCAGCACCTGTCTGATGTTCAGATAGCAACACCGCGGAGGTGCCGTCAGCAGTCAGCACCTGTCTGATGTTCAGATAGCAACACAGCGGAGGTGCCGTCAGCAGTCAGCACCTGTCTGATGTTCAGATAGCAACACAGCGGAGGTGCCGTCAGCAGTCAGCACCTGTCTGATGTTCAGATAGCAACACAGAGGAGGTGCCGTCAGCAGTCAGCACCTGTCTGATGTTCAGATAGCAACACAGCGGAGGTGCCGTCAGCAGTCAGCACCTGTCTGATGTTCACTGTGTTCAGATAGCAACACAGCGGAGGTGCCGTCAGCAGTCAGCACCTGTCTGATGTTCAGATAGCAACACAGAGGAGGTGCCGTCAGCAGTCAGCACCTGTCTGATGTTCAGATAGCAACACAGCGGAGGTGCCGTCAGCAGTCAGCACCTGTCTGATGTTCACTGTGTTCAGATAGCAACACAGCGGAGGTGCCGTCAGCAGTCAGCACCTGTCTGATGTTCAGATAGCAACACAGCGGAGGTGCCGTCAGCAGTCAGCACCTGTCTGATGTTCAGATAGCAACACAGCGGAGGTGCCGTCAGCAGTCAGCACCTGTCTGATGCTCACTGTGTTCAGATAGCAACACAGAGGAGGTGTCGTCAGCAGTCAGCACCTGTCTGATGTTCAGATAGCAACACAGAGGAGGTGCCGTCAGCGGTCAGCACCTGTCTGATGTTCAGATAGCAACACAGCGGAGGTGCCGTCAGCAGTCAGCACCTGTCTGATGTTCAGATAGCAACACAGAGGAGGTGCCGTCAGCAGTCAGCACCTGTCTGATGTTCAGATAGCAACACAGCGGAGGTGCCGTCAGCAGTCAGCACCTGTCTGATGTTCAGATAGCAACACAGCGGAGGTGCCGTCAGCAGTCAGCACCTGTCTGATGTTCAGATAGCAACACAGCGGAGGTGCCGTCAGCAGTCAGCACCTGTCTGATGTTCAGATAGCAACACAGCGGAGGTGCCGTCATCAGTCAGCACCTGTCTGGCGCCCACTGTGTTCAGATAGCAACACAGAGGAGGTGCCGTCAGCAGTCAGCACCTGTCTGATGTTCAGATAGCAACACAGAGGAGGTGCCGTCAGCAGTCAGCACCTGTCTGATGTTCAGATAGCAACACAGCGGAGGTGCCGTCAGCAGTCAGCACCTGTCTGATGTTCAGATAGCAACACAGAGGAGGTGCCGTCAGCAGTCAGCACCTGTCTGATGTTCAGATAGCAACACAGCGGAGGTGCCGTCAGCGGTCAGCACCTGTCTGATGTTCAGATAGCAACACAGCGGAGGTGCCGTCAGCGGTCAGCACCTGTCTGATGTTCAGATAGCAACACAGCGGAGGTGCCGTCAGCAGTCAGCACCTGTCTGATGTTCACTGTGTCCAGATAGCAACACAGCGGAGGTGCCGTCAGCAGTCAGCACCTGTCTGATGTTCAGATAGCAACACAGCGGAGGTGCCGTCAGCAGTCAGCACCTGTCTGATGTTCAGATAGCAACACAGCGGAGGTGCCGTCAGCGGTCAGCACCTGTCTGATGTTCAGATAGCAACACAGAGGAGGTGCCGTCAGCAGTCAGCACCTATCTGATGTTCACTGTGTTCAGATAGCAACACAGCGGAGGTGCCGTCAGCAGTCAGCACCTGTCTGATGTTCAGATAGCAACACAGCGGAGGTGCCGTCAGCAGTCAGCACCTGTCTGATGTTCAGATAGCAACACAGAGGAGGTGCCGTCAGCAGTCAGCACCTGTCTGATGTTCAGATAGCAACACAGCGGAGGTGCCGTCAGCAGTCAGCACCTGTCTGATGTTCAGATAGCAACACAGCGGAGGTGCCGTCAGCAGTCAGCACCTGTCTGATGTTCAGATAGCAACACAGCGGAGGTGCCGTCAGCAGTCAGCACCTGTCTGATGTTCAGATAGCAACACAGCGGAGGTGCCGTCAGCAGTCAGCACCTGTCTGATGTTCACTGTGTTCAGATAGCAACACAGCGGAGGTGCCGTCAGCAGTCAGCACCTGTCTGATGTTCAGATAGCAACACAGCGGAGGTGCCGTCAGCAGTCAGCACCTGTCTGATGTTCAGATAGCAACACAGCGGAGGTGCCGTCAGCAGTCAGCACCTGTCTGATGTTCAGATAGCAACACAGCGGAGGTGCCGTCAGCAGTCAGCACCTGTCTGATGTTCAGATAGCAACACAGAGGAGGTGCCGTCAGCAGTCAGCACCTGTCTGATGTTCAGATAGCAACACAGAGGAGGTGCCGTCAGCAGTCAGCACCTGTCTGATGTTCAGATAGCAACACAGCGGAGGTGCCGTCAGCAGTCAGCACCTGTCTGATGTTCACTGTGTTCAGATAGCAACACAGAGGAGGTGCCGTCAGCAGTCAGCACCTGTCTGATGTTCACTGTGTTCAGATAGCAACACAGAGGAGGTGCCGTCAGCAGTCAGCACCTGTCTGATGTTCAGATAGCAACACAGAGGAGGTGCCGTCAGCAGTCAGCACCTGTCTGATGTTCAGATAGCAACACAGAGGAGGTGCCGTCAGCAGTCAGCACCTGTCTGATGTTCAGATAGCAACACAGCGGAGGTGCCGTCAGCAGTCAGCACCTGTCTGATGTTCAGATAGCAACACAGCGGAGGTGCCGTCAGCAGTCAGCACCTGTCTGATGTTCAGATAGCAACACAGCGGAGGTGCCGTCAGCAGTCAGCACCTGTCTGATGTTCAGATAGCAACACAGCGGAGGTGCCGTCAGCAGTCAGCACCTGTCTGATGTTCAGATAGCAACACAGAGGAGGTGCCGTCAGCAGTCAGCACCTGTCTGATGTTCAGATAGCAACACAGAGGAGGTGCCGTCAGCAGTCAGCACCTGTCTGATGTTCACTGTGTTCAGATAGCAACACAGCGGAGGTGCCGTCAGCAGTCAGCACCTGTCTGATGTTCAGATAGCAACACAGAGGAGGTGCCGTCAGCGGTCAGCACCTGTCTGATGTTCAGATAGCAACACAGCGGAGGTGCCGTCAGCAGTCAGCACCTGTCTGATGTTCAGATAGCAACACAGCGGAGGTGCCGTCAGCAGTCAGCTCCTGTCTGATGTTCAGATAGCAACACAGAGGAGGTGCCGTCAGCAGTCAGCACCTGTCTGATGTTCAGATAGCAACACAGAGGAGGTGCCGTCAGCAGTCAGCACCTGTCTGATGTTCACTGTGTTCAGATAGCAACACAGCGGAGGTGCCGTCAGCAGTCAGCACCTGTCTGATGTTCAGATAGCAACACAGGAGGTGCCGTCAGCGGTCAGCACCTGTCTGATGTTCAGATAGCAACACAGCGGAGGTGCCGTCAGCGGTCAGCACCTGTCTGATGTTCAGATAGCAACACAGCGGAGGTGCCGTCAGCAGTCAGCACCTGTCTGATGTTCAGATAGCAACACAGCGGAGGTGCCGTCAGCAGTCAGCACCTGTCTGATGTTCAGATAGCAACACAGCGGAGGTGCCGTCAGCAGTCAGCACCTGTCTGATGTTCAGATAGCAACACAGCGGAGGTGCCGTCAGCAGTCAGCACCTGTCTGATGTTCAGATAGCAACACAGCGGAGGTGCCGTCAGCAGTCAGCACCTGTCTGATGTTCAGATAGCAACACAGCGGAGGTGCCGTCAGCAGTCAGCACCTGTCTGATGTTCAGATAGCAACACAGCGGAGGTGCCGTCAGCAGTCAGCACCTGTCTGGCGCCCACTGTGTGATAGCAACACAGTCGTACCGACGCGGACCGCCATTTGGCGTCCAGGAGACACGGTCCAGGAGACACGGTCCAGGAGACACGGTCCAGGAGACACGGCCCAAGAGACACGGCCCAAGAGACACGGTCCAGGAGATACGGTCCAGGAGACACGGTCCAGGAGACACGGTCCAGGAGACACGGTCCAGGGGACACGGTCCAGGGGACACTTTTCAGGGGACACGGTCCAGGAGACACGGTCCAGGAGACACGGTCCAGGAGACACTCCCTTTAACAGCTGTTAATTTTACTAAAATGAACAGCTGTTAAAGGGAAATATTCACTTTTTTGCAACAAAAATGGAGTTATTACTTGAAATCGATAGACGAGACCAAAATATATTGTAAATGTATCACATAACAATTCCTACCGAGAGATATTTCAAGTCTAAGTTGATAAGCGATCCACGCTTATAACGATCAGTACTTGCAAGTACTTGGTAACGAATTTCGAATTCCGGGTTTTCTCGTATTGTTTTTGGACAAAATTGTATGGCAAATGTCTATTATGTCTTATGATTATGTGCCCTAATATCTTTAACAATCAACAAACATTGAATAATAATGTAACCAAATTGGCGGTTAACTTGGGCAATGGGCATGCTATGACGGCCTAGTTAGTCACTGGTTGCGACCCTCAATGTGTGCAAAGGGGTTAATTTGTTTTCAACATTAGGCGTTTTGCATAGTTTTGTCTCTGGCTGTAGGTATACAACACTACGCTTTAGCCTCATCATGAAAAATAATCATTTACAAACAAAAAATCCAACAAAAAATGAAGAAAAAAACGGCAATGAAATCGGAAGTTCACTTGGGCACGCAGTGGCGACCTATTTAGTGTCGGTGATTTGTTTCAGGGACCAATCAGAGACGTTATCAAAAGAAAGAAAAGCGGAAAACACCGATCATCAACTCCGAAAGAAGTATATGCACTTGTTTGTTAAATCCCCCCCCCCCCCCATCCACCCACAAAAAAAAAATCGAAATTGAAAAAGTTGTGATTTCATTTGTAAATTGAGACTCGATCAATCTGATACCATACACGATGCATAAGATAATGCAGAAAGGTAGATCAAAAAGTGAATATTTACCTTTAAAGGGAATGTCTACTCACATCGCTTAATTGGGGTTATTGACACTCGTTTATAATCAAATTTTCTGAATCGAACCATGCCTTTCATTTTTCCAGATTCACAAGAGTTGCTGAGATATTCCAAAGACCCCAGGAACTGGCTGGTAGCAAATAATTATCGGGTCCAAAGACCCCAGAGGGTCTACCCCTACTAAAAGCATTGCGAATATCGAAACATCGATACAAATTTGCTAGCATGTCGTTAGCGCCGGCCAATAGCATTTCGACAAAACAGCTTGTGAGCACTGATAGCAGCAGCTGCCGAACAGAGCCTCCACGGCCATCTTGCTTTTCGACGGTTTGTTAACATTGTTCGTATGGATTGTTTATTGTCTTAGGTGCGCCGTTTTACATAACGTCTTGTTCCCCCCGACTATAGTGGCGATCGTTTTATCGATATCGAAACAAAAAATAAGCATAAAGAATGTGAAAATTCAACTAAAGGGGCCCCAGATATGAATTGTATCGTATCCAACAATCAAACCAATAGCTTCTTACCATAATACAAATATTTTCGACATTCCAAAACAGTAGGCACACTCCCTTTAAGAGACGGGAGCCTGGCGTGCCAGTAACCTCGCAGCTAGCCGTTTCAGTCTGTTGCTCTTAACATGCTTGGCTACGAATCCGTTAACGACTATAACAGTCTGAATTACCTTGGCATCGATACCGTTCACAAACGGCAACGTATAGCCAATAGTGTAGTAACAACAGCAGCTGCGGGTTTGCATCAGACCAGTACCGACATACGAAATGCGATCCATCCAGCGCCGGTCGCTCACCAGTGTGTCTGCGGTCAGCCGTGTGAGAGTCACATCAGAGAGGAAGGTGACGGCGCCGGTCACCGTCTGCGGCCGGGTGAGGCTCCAGTAGCTCCGCAGGTATGGTACCAGGTCCACAGGCACGGCCGGCACGCCCGCCAGCAGCGTCTACGGCACCGGCAGCAGCCCACTGTCAGACTATAGTTAGCGCTACACACGCAGTCAGCAGGTCACTGTCAGACCGCAGTCAGCGCTACACGCGCAGTCAGCAGCTCACTGTCAGACCGCAGTCAGCAGCTCACTGTCAGACCGCAGTCAGCGCTACACACGCAGTCAGCAGCTCAATGTCAGACCGCAGTCAGCAGCTCAATGTCAGACCGCAGTCAGCGCTACACACGCAGTCAGCAGGTCACTGTCAGACCGCAGTCAGCAGGTCACTGTCAGACCGCAGTCAGCGCTACACACGCAGTCAGCAGCTCACTGTCAGACCGCAGTCAGCAGCTCACTGTCAGACCGCAGTCAGCGCTACACACGCAGTCAGCAATTCACTGTCAGACCCCTTCGTCGTTGGCGTCGCGCATCCAGTTCAACTACGAAATACTGGAGCGCGATACCCGACAATCGAAACATCTAGCCTTGCCTCGACCTAGAAACAATCACGGAAAGCGCACATTCTTGTATAGGGCTAGCCATTCATACAATGCGCATATTTAATCTCAGTGTGTTCTGAATGCAGTTGTCGCCCATTAGATTTTACATTTGCTCAATAATTTTACGATGTCGGCAAAACAGGGCAAACTGTTTTAGCTCACTCATTTGTATGTTCATGTATGGAAGACCGAAGAATAACCCTGTCGTGTGGAACGGTCTGTTTACGTTAATATATAGTCAGCGCTACACACGCAGTCAGCAGGGCACTGTCAGACCGCAGTCAGCGCTACACACGCAGTCAGCAGCTCAATGTCAGACCGCAGTCAGCGCTACACACGCAGTCAGCAGCTCACTGTCAGACCGCAGTCAGCAGCTCACTGTCAGACCGCAGTCAGCAGCTCACTGTCAGACCGCAGGCAGTGCTACACACGCAGTCAGCAGCTCACTGTCAGACCGCAGTCAGCAGCTCACTGTCAGACCGCAGTCAGCGCTACACACGCAGTCAGCAGGTCACTGTCAGACCGCAGTCAGCGCTGCACACGCAGTCAGCAGCTCACTGTCAGACCGCAGTCAGCAGCCCACTGTCAGCGCCACACACGCAGTCAGCAGCGCTGTTTGCTTGCCAGTATATCATTCACCCCAATCAGGACCATTCTCAAACTAAGAAAAACGCCTCTTTAAAAAGAAAGAGGTTTGATAATTTTTGCTAGCGGGGGACAGTTTTCATCGACAGCCGTCACTGAAAGTACGCATCATCGTAGACAGGACACACACGACGATGCAATCCAATGGAGAGTAATTTAGGTGAGTATTTATATATACAAATATATATTAAGTTACCTGCACGTCTTCCACGGCGGTGAAAAAGGGGTGTGCCAGCGAGACGTGGCCGGTCAGGGTCTGTCGGGCGTCCCTCAGCCAGTAGAGGCTCTCCAGCCGACTCAGAGGCACACCGTTCACCGTCCACGAGAGAGCGTTCGACACGCCGTGCAGTGTGACGTCACCTACGAAGACATACCATCACGGTGACCAGGCTCAATCAAATCGGTCCCATTAGTTCACTTTATATTAAGATCATTAAGGTATCTTCATGCAGTAAACACCTTATCCCAAAATAAAATGTTAAGTCTAACTAGGAAACATGACTAAATGACAAAATGTATATTCCATCAAAACTTCCACGCAGACACGACCAATTTCTACTAAGTTATACATTCCAAACCAACTTTAATCACGTTGAACCACGCAACAGTCGACCACAACCTTTTGAGCACCGTACCGTTAACGGTGAGCCGATTGAAGGTGTTGGCAGCGTCTTTGAACACCACCCGTTCGCAGACGTTCAGATGAACACCGTTCACTGTTCCGTTCACAGTCAGTCTGTTCAGCACGTACATCCCGCCCACGAACACCTGGCGGGTGGGGAAAGACACATTACCTGTCACATCCCGCCCACGAACACCTGGCGGGTGGGGAGACAGATCACCTGTCACATCCCGCCCACGAACACCTGGCGGGTGGGGAGAGACATCCGCCCACGAACACCTGGCGGGTGGGGAGAGACATCCGCCCACGAACACCTGGCGGGTGGGGAGAGACATCCGCCCACGAACACCTGGCGGGTGGGGAGAGACAGATCACCTGTCACATCCCGCCCACGAACACCTGGCGGGTGGGGAGAGACATCCGCCCACGAACACCTGGCGGGTGGGGGAGACAGATCACCTGTCACATCCCGCACACGAACACCTGGCGGGTGGGGGGAGACAGATCACCTGTCACATCCCGCACACGAACACCTGGCGGGTGGGGGGAGACAGATCACCTGTCACATCCCGCACACGAACACCTGGCGGGTGGGGAGAGACATCCGCCCACGAACACCTGGCGGGTGGGGGGAGACAGGTCACCTGTCACATCCCGCCCACGAACACCTGGCGGGTGGGGGAGACAGATCACCTGTCACATCCCGCCCACGAACACCTGGCGGGTGGGGGGAGACAGATCACCTGTCACATCCCGCCCACGAACACCTGGCGGCTGGGGGAGACAGATCACCTGTCACATCCCGCCCACGAACACCTGGCGGGTGGGGGGAGACAGATCACCTGTCACATCCCGCCCACGAACACCTGGCGGGTTGGGGGAGACAGATCACCTGTCACATCCCGCCCACGAACACCTGGCGGGTGGGGGGAGACAGATCACCTGTCACATCTCGCCCACGAACACCTGGCGGGTGGGGAGAGACATCCCGCCCACGAACACCTGGCGGGTGGGGAGAGACATCCCGCCCACGAACACCTGGCGGGTGGGGAGAGACATCCCGCCCACGAACACCTGGCGGGTGGGGGGAGACAGATCACCTGTCACATCCCGCACACTTCATCCAGCAATTTTATTTAACCCTATTTGTAACAGGGGGGGGGCGGATTCCGCCCCCCCCCCCCTCATGTTTTTCGCAGATATCTCCAGAACGGCTGGGAGCAGGCACATGAAATTTTGAGACTTTTCATAGAATTGAATACCGCATTTGGAGTCAAAATTTTGAGTTCTTAACCTGAACAGAGGCGGTTCCAGGGCACAGTTTTGGGTGGGTTCGGAGGCGACATTTGGCGATAATAAGGAAATGCGATCTTCACGGTTTCTTCCTAACTGCCTCAAGTATGAAGGAGTTACATCTGTTTACGGTGATTGCAACAAGTCCAAATTAGTTGATGTTAATGAAATATCATACAAATTTCATGGCAGAGGCGGTTTCAGGGGCTTGAAAAGGGGGGGGGGGGTCCAGGAAGTATTCAATGCTTGGCGGGAAGCCAATAGAGCGATGTAAGGGGCATTTATAGTTATCAAGATGTAAAAGATAGCTTCTGCTTCCATTATTTGCATCATTTATTACATATAGAGTTTCAGGGGCGTGTTCAGGCACATGAAAAGGGGGGCGACTGGCATGGTGATGACGATATGCCAGCTATAACGGCGCAATAGACGTTTAGATTATAATGATATATGCACATATGAGGCCAGAAAAGGGAATAAAGTCATTTTTTGCAGAGGCGCGCCCAGGAACGGAAGAAAGGGGGTCATATTATTGCAAGGAAACTAAGAGGCATGGGCGTACAATGACATAACATACTGCAGTTTTCAGATAAAACACGCACCACAGGCTACTCTACGAACGATTATAAGATAATAGGCGAGTCCAGGTAGGGTAAAAAGGGGTAAGCAATGTTAATTGAAGTTGTAAGTGAAATAGTCACTGTTGACTAGTTAGTATCATAATAGCGGATAATATACTTATCAAAAGGTCTTGCGCCGCCCCAGTTTGGATCCTGGATACGCCTATGATGAAGTACAACATGCAAAAAGGAACTACCTACGATCAGTAACATATTTATAGTGCTGGGTAGCAACTTGTCTGCGGTTAATATTTTTTTTACAATTTGACCTCCCTTTTTCACTAACCTGATACCGCCTATGGCAAAAAAAAATATGATTTATAACTGTTTTTTTCTAATGTGACAATCACATACCATTTCATTTTTTTTTTAATCAAAAATGGTTTTATTACGCATTTACTTCACCCCCATATCGAGTGGCCTGCACACGCCTATGATTTTTCAATTTTCAAACGTCACCGTCATATAACAATGTCCAATTCAATCTCTATCGATTCATATTAGTTGTGTTAAAATCGGTCGATAAACATGAAAGCTATGTTGGATCAAAAATACCACTAAAATTTGTAGTTTTTGCCCCCCTATCCAAAATTTACATTGTCATTATTTAGAATTGTAGATCGTGTTGAGGGGAACCAAACACCGTTTCATTTTTGCAAATCGGACCGGTAGATCTCGAGATCTCCGGGGGGCGGAATCCGCCCCCCCCCCCCTGTTACAAATAGGGGTAGCCAGGAGCCTGTTACAAATAGGGTTAAGCCCCATGTCCATAACTCTGCAGAAGCAGAGATGTCTCTTCAAAGAGACCTGGACAAAATAAAACAATTTCGGGAGAAATGGGCGATTACCTTCAACTCATCAAAAACCACACAGCAAACCTTTACAAATAAACATATCGAAAATCCACCATCACTTAAGTTTGGAAGTGTACCATCCCCATAGTAACAAATCACACCTTGGTTTGAATATATCCAGTGACCTCAGGTTCCATTTCCACATAAAAGAAATTGTTAAAAAGGCAAATGCGGTACTGAGGCCACTTTATCCAATGGCAGCGCACATTCATAGACAAACCTTACAACACATTTATGTGACGTATATAAGACCAATATTTGATTACAATGACAATGACCGTGATAAACTTCATTGTTACAATAGAATAAAGTTTATCACGGGCATCTGACTGTCACTGATTCTTTAAGCCTAGAAAAGATTCCAAATCGGGCAGCCAGACTTATAACTGGAGCTTTCAGCAGGACCTCCACAGACGCTTTGCTGTAGGAATTAGGCTGGACAACATTGCATACTAGAAGAGAAATCAGTAGCTTAAATATGCTCTATAAAATCAAACACGGAAACTACAGACAGCGAATAAATATAAAACGTGTATTAAGACGCAGAGCAACATATCTTTAAAAAATGAAGATATGATGCTCTGCGTCTTAATAAACGTGTTCTATCTAATCATTACCAGAGTCATGAACAGTACTATCAACAGAGTGTGAGTTTGTTCCGCCTGGTTTAGTAGGTACACGGAAAGCAGCAGACGGCCCACCTGAAGCGCATGGTAGACCAGAGATGGCGGTTCAGCAATCGAAAACTATACACACTGCGTGGCGGAATATCTGTCTTTGGTTGCTTTTGAAGTATGTGAAGTCGAAATATGTGTCGTCTCACGAAGACCTAAGCGATAATTCGGAATCGCCAGCGAGTCATGAACAGTACTATCAACAGAGTGTGAGTTTGTTCCGCCTGGTTTAGTAGGTACACGGAAAGCAGCAGACGGCCCACCTGAAGCGCATGGTAGACCAGAGATGGCGGTTCAGCAATCGAAAACTATACACACTGCGTGGCGGAATATCTGTCTTTGGTTGCTTTTGAAGTATGTGAAGTCGAAATATGTGTCGTCTCACGAAGACCTAAGCGATAATTCGGAATCGCCAGCGAATCGGACGAAGGTCCAGGTCTCTCAGACAGTGGGCTCGTTACACTGACCAGTCAGCTGGCTGATGACCGCAGCTGACAGATCTCGACAATTGTTCAAATATGTACATACTACTGAGTGCCGAACCCATCAGGCTCACGTCACGGGTGAGCGACCCACTTTGGCTCCGAGCACGATCTGGCTCTGGTTCTGTCGCATGGCGTCCGTGAAGTTCATCCCCTCCATCTGAATGGTGACGTCTGCCGCCACCAGGGACTCTGCACGAGATGGGGTGAGGGCTCAGATGCGGTCATGGTGGACAGCCAGGGAAGCGGAACAGTGTAGGTATCCGGCTAGGAAGATTGTTAATAATCAAGTAGTAGGGCAAAATGGCCGAACATCGGTACGTAGCAATATCAAATCCTCCACATTACGTTTCTTGGTGTGTTTGCAATCAAGGCAATGACCCTACAACAATCTGGAAGAAATTGAGAGTAGCGTTTGTTTTATCAATAGTCAACAACGATGACCTATACACAACTTTATAGCACGTAAAGCCACCCACCATCCAGCACCCGTCGACGACAACAATAGACACCACCCGATCGACCAGCCTCGCCCGAGCCTGGACGCCATCGCCCACCTCCTCCAGCGGCCCGGCGCTGCACTCAGTACTCAGTACTCACTGATGGTGACGTTCTGCCTGACCACCACTCCGGGCGCGAGCGGCACACGTCCGTCGAGCAGTTTACCGCCGGCCACACCGTTCAGTCTGCCCCCGGGCCGCACCAGCAGGGCGGGCACCGTCAGCGGCGCGGCGCTGGTGAACTGGAGAGGGCCGGAGAGCAGCGTCTGGCCGCCGGCGGACGTCAGCCAGTCAGAGCCGAACTCGGCCGCCGACACGCCGTCAAACGAGCCTGCCACGAGCACAAACAGAGAAAGACGGGTCACGGTGGCGAATAAACCCGCCGCCACGCCGTCAAACGAGCCTGCCACGAGCACAGACAGAGAAAGACGGGTCACGGTGTCGAATAAACCCGCCGACACGCCGTCAAACGAGCCTGCCACGAGCACAGACAGAGAAGGACGGGTCACGGTGGCGAATAAACCCGCCGACACCCTATGGCCATGTGCCGTCGGGACTGCCGGCCAAGGTGTATAGTGGCTATCGTATCATACCTCGTACAGCCGCCGCCGACCCGCCGGACAGTTGATCCGCCGTCCCCGGCATAGGAAGCTGTGATCTTAAACATGCGCCAGCCAGCCCCCCCCCCCCCCACGCACACACACGGGTCGTGGTGGAGATGGATGGGGGGGGCTGAGAAGTATGGCGGCTTGTGAGGTCGCGGCGCAAACAGCGCACAGCCCACCTACCAGCGAACGTGAGCTCCTCGACTGTAACAGGAGCGTCGAACACGAGGTCTCCACGCACCACGGCGTCTCGGACAGCGTCCTGCAGGGTGCTCAGGAGATCGTCCCCGTTCACAGTGCCCGTCACCACCAGCATAGAGGCCGTCACCTGACTGGTGAACTTCTGAGAGCCGGTCACCGTCATGTAGGCTGAAACGAGGCGTGGTGGGGCGGTCGGGATCGTATGTTATGAGGACGGAGTCACGTGTGCATGTGTGTTGGAATGTCGAACATGCGAGTATATGCGAACAGGTGCGTTGGAGCATATAGTATGCGATCATGCCATGTGCTATGTAGGCATTTTGGAGGATCAGGTATGACGCCATACTTGTACACATGTACGGACGTGGCGCTTTAAGACGTTTGAATACAGTCTGGTCTCTTGACTGAATCGCCCCGCTCGCAGTCAGAACCAAGATACCCGAAACAGAGACAAGACAACGGCCGGACAGCCGTCAAACGACTTACCATACGCCCAACTCAACAGCAGAAACGCAGACTAACACCCTCTCAGCACCGATGTCAACACGTGAGTGACGCTCAGCCAGGTAAACGGTACCTAGTGCCTCCCCAGCGACAGTCTGCCACAGACGTCAACCATCTCTCCTAACCCGTACCAGCTCGCACTCTGCCAACCCTGCCACTCGGCCAACCCTCCCACTCGGCCAACCCTCCCACTCGGCCAACCCTCCCACTCGGCCAACCCTCCCACTCGGCCAACCCTCCCACTCGGCCAACCCTCCCACTCGGCCAACCCTCCCACTCGGCCAACCCTCCCACTCGGCCAACCCTCCCACTCGGCCAACCCTCCCACTCGGCCACCCCTCGCACTCTGCCAACCCTCGCACTCTGCCAACCCCCGCACTCTGCCAACCCTCGCACTCGGCCAATCCTCCCACTCTGCCAATCCTCCCACTCGGCCAATCCTCCCACTCGGCCAATCCTCCCACTCGGCCAATCCTCCCACTCGGCCAATCCTCCCACTCGGCCAATCCTCCCAATCGGCCAATCCTCCCAATCGGCCAATCCTCCCACTCGGCCAATCCTCCCACTCGGCCAATCCTCCCACTCGGCCAATCCTCCCACTCGGCCAATCCTCCCACTCGGCCAATCCTCCCACTCGGCCAATCCTCCCACTCGGCCAATCCTCCCACTCGGCCAATCCTCCCACTCGGCCAATCCTCCCACTCTGCCAACCCTCGCACTCGGCCAACCCTCGCACTCGGCCACCCCTCGCACTCGGCCACCCCTCGCACTCGGCCACCCCTCGCACTCGGCCACCCCTCGCACTCTGCCAACCCTCGTCTCCACTCACTGGTGTTGGCAGCGGTCGCTGAGCGGGTGAGCAGCGAGGTGACGTTCACTCCGTCCACCAGTCCGTCCACCCAGAGGTCCGTCACCTGCAGATCGGCCACCTGCAGAGGCGCAGAGTAGATCTTGGTACCTGCCGGGGGACGGACACATGTCAGTCACATCTCAGCCAACAGCTTCAGCCTCAGACACACATCTCAGCATCAGACAGTCAGATCCCGGCATCTGTCAGGAGCCGGACACATGTCAGTCACATCTCAGCCAACAGCTTCAGCCTCAGACACACATCTCAGCATCAGACAGTCAGATCCCGGCATCTGTCAGGAGCCGGACACATGTCAGTCACATCTCAGCCAACAGCTTCAGCCTCAGACACACATCTCAGCATCAGACAGTCAGATCCCGGCACCTGTCGGGAGCCGGACACATGTCAGTCACATCTCAGCCAACAGCTTCAGCTTCAGACACACAGCTTCAGCATCAGACAGTCAGATCCCGGCACCTGCCGGCAGCCGGACACATGTCTGTCACATCTCAGCCAACAGCTTCAGCCTCAGACACACATCTCAGCATCAGACAGTCAGATCCCGGCACCTGCCAGGAGCCGGACACATGTCAGTCACATCTCAGCCAACAGCTTCAGCCTCAGACACACATCTCAGCATCAGTCAGTCAGATCCCGGCATCTGTCAGGAGCCGGACACATGTCAGTCACATCGCAGCCAACAGCTTCAGCCTCAGACACACATCTCAGCATCAGACAGTCAGATCCCGGCATCTGTCAGGAGCCGGACACATGTCAGTCACATCTCAGCCAACAGCTTCAGCTTCAGACACACAGCTTCAGCATCAGACAGTCAGATCCCGGCACCTGCCAGGAGCCGGACACATGGCAGTCATATCTCAGCCAACAGCTTCAGCTTCAGACACACATCTCAGCATCAGACAGTCAGATCCCGGCACCTGCCGGGAGACGGACACATGGCAGTCACATCTCAGCCAACAGCTTCAGCCTCAGACACACAGCTTCAGCATCAGACAGTCAGATCCCGGCACCTGCCGGGAGACGGACACATGGCAGTCACATATCAGCCAACAGCTTCAGCCTCAGACACACAGCTTCAGCATCAGTCAGTCAGATCCCGGCACCTGCCGGCAGCCGTACATATTAAAGATGTCAGGCCGGCTCGGGCACTTGTTCTATTCCGTTCTGTTGTCCAGCGCCTGCGAGCCGGCAAGGAACACAAACTGGACTGCGTGTGTGCTGCGAGCTAGTATTGCTGTTTGGGTTTATGACAGCGAGACAACGACCACATGCCGTCAGTTTGAGCAGCGTCTATAAATGGAAACCGAGCGTATTTGGACCGCGTTACGTTAATCAGTGAGAGAGGACATATTGGCAGACACTCACCGCTGATGACGTGAGAGCCTCGGACGGTGACGGCCTCTTCTGACAGGCTGTAGCCCTGCCAGTTGACGGAGTTTGCAACCACCCTGCAAACGCGCAGACACAGGTCACATACATAGGTCATGGATCATGGATCATGGATCATGGATCATGGATCATGGATCACGGGTCACAGGTCACAGGTCACAGGTCACAGGTCACAGGTCACAGGTCACATGTCACAGGTCACGGGTCACGGGTCACGGGTCACGGGTCACGGGTCACGGGTCACGGGTCACGGGTCACGGGTCACGGGTCACGGGTCACGGGTCACGGGTCACAGGTCGCAGGTCACAGGTCGCAGGTCACAGGTCGCAGGTCACAGGTCACGGGTCACGGGTCACGGGTCACGGGTCACGGGTCACGGGTCACGGGTCACGGGTCACGGGTCACGGGTCACGGGTCACAGGTCACAAAATATATCCAAGGTCAAAGGTTTAACAAAGGTTTAAGGTCAAAACTTTACAGTCAAAGGTCAAGGCCAGTGACTGACATCTGGCTGAGACACCCGCCATCTCGCCTTATCTAGGTTTCCCACATACCTAACTTCATTCCTCTCCTCTTCCACCCCTCTCTCCCTTCTGTCCCTCTCTGCCTCTCCCTCCCGAGTCCCCTCCCCTCCCCTCCCCCGCCGGCTCCCTCCCACCCTCGTCCTCTACCTGCGACAGTCGTCCTCCTCCATCTAGCTCCTGACTCACGTATCGAACACCGTCTCTGCGACGAACAGCAGTGGGCCCTGCACGTGCTGTTCGCCCTCCGTCCTCAGCACGCAGCTGTAGAAGTCGTCCAGCTGCAGCCCGTTCAACATGTCCACGGTGATGCCGGCGGCAGCGGAGAGCGACAGCAGCGCCTTGTCGCCAGTGATGATCTGGTCCATTCCAGTGGACATCACCCACTCGGAGGGAGTGATACCGTTCAGCAGAGAGTTGCGCAGGTCACCAGAGATCTGACGGGGCAGGCTGGGTAGTTATTTGTCATTTGCATAGTATCATATTATGGTCCCCGCTCCTTCTGCGTCTCAATAACTCAACATCTTCTGCGGATCTCCGCCGGTCTCCAGTGGTACGTAACTGACTAGTGGCTCTCTGCCCACCTCCAGCTCGTTACCAATGTCTTGCAACCCACCTGCAGATCGTTGAACACCATGCTGGGCAGGCTGGTGTCTTTCAGTTTCAGTGCTGACCGCAGAAGGTCGGGTACGTCCACCCCGTTCAGCCGCCCGGTCAGCCGCAGGTCAGACAGGATGATGACGTCACCGCGGATCACCTTGTTACCGTCTGCGGGGCGCAAGACGCGATGTTAGGATAGGTGGGGCGCAGACGCGGTCAGGACGTAAACAGATCGGCTGCCTTCAAAGCCGGGTGCGAGCAACGAAAAGGCAAGCGGCTCGGCCCGATAATCCTACACACAGTCCTGTAAGATGAACACCAGTACCCAGGTGTATGGGTGTGACCGACTATCCATCGAGTGGCCGCTTCGCTTACAGATACTGGTGGCCGCCTGGTCGAGCGCCGCCTCCAGCAGAGCGGCAGAGATGTTGACACCGTTGATGGTGGCGACGGTGGAGTTCGTGGCCAGGTGGAGCGAGCCGATCGTCTTCTTACCGACCACCAGCTGGTCGCCGGCAGTGAGCAGCAGCTGCAGCGAGCCGTCAGACACCTGGCCACGCGGAGACATGGGGTTAGCGGGGCAAACACCTGGCCACGCGGAGACATGGGGTTAGCGGGGCAAACACCTGGCCACGCGGATACATGGGGTTAGCGGGGCAAACACCTGGCCACGCGGAGACATGGGGTTAGCGGGGCAAACACCTGGCCACGCGGAAACATGGGGTTAGCGGGGCAAACACCTGGCCACGCGGAGACATGGGGTTAGCGGGGCAAACACCTGGCCACGCGGAGACATGGGGTTAGCGGGGAAAACACCTGGCCACGCGGAGACATGGGGTTAGCGGGGCAAACACCAGGTCACGAGGAGACATGGCGGGGCAAACACCTGCTCACGCGGGGACATGGGGTTAGCGGGGCAAACACCTGGCCACGCGGAGACATGGGGTTAGCGGGCAAACACCTGGCCACGCGGAGACATGGGGTTAGCGGGGCAAACACCTGGCCACGAGGAGACATGGCGGGGAAAACACCTGGCCACGCGGAGACATGGGGTTAGCGGGGCAAACACCTGGCCACGAGGAGACATGGCGGGGCAAACACCTGCTCACGCGGGGACATGGGGTTAGCGGGGCAAACACCTGGCCACGCGGAGACATGGGGTTAGCGGGCAAACACCTGGCCACGCGGAGACATGGCGGGGAAAACACCTGGCCACGCGGAAACATGGGGTTAGCGGGGCAAACACCTGGCCACGAGGAGACATGGCGGGGCAAACACCTGCTCACGCGGGGACATGGGGTTAGCGGGGCAAACACCTGGCCACGCGGAGACATGGGGTTAGCGGGCAAACACCTGGCCACGCGGAGACATGGGGTTAGCGGGGCAAACACCTGGCCACGAGGAGACATGGCGGGGAAAACACCTGGCCACGCGGAGACATGGGGTTAGCGGGGCAAACACCTGGCCACGCCGAAACATGGGGTTAGCGGGACAAACACTGGGTCACGCGGAGACATGGGGTTAGCGGGGAAAACACCAGGTCACGCCGAGACATGGGGTTAGCGGGACAAACACTGGGTCACGCGGAGACATGGGGTTAGCGGGGAAAACACCTGGCCACGCCGAAACATGGGGTTAGCGGGACAAACACTGGGTCACGCGGAGACATGGGGTTAGCGGGGAAAACACCAGGCCACGCCGAGACATGGGGTTAGCGGGGCAAACACCTGGCCACGCGGAGACATGGGGTTAGCGGGGACAAACACCAGGCCACGCCGAGACATGGGGTTAGCGGGGCAAACACCTGGCCACGCGGAGACATGGGGTTAGCGGGGAAAACACCAGGCCACGCCGAGACATGGGGTTAGCGGGACAAACACTGGGTCACGCGGAGACATGGGGTTAGCGGGGCAAACGCTGGGTCACGCGGAGACATGGGGTTAGCGGGGAAAACACCAGGCCACGCGGAAACATGGGGTTAGCGGGGCAAACACCTGGCCACGCGGAGACATGGGGTTAGCGGGGAAAACACCAGGCCACGCGGAAACATAGGGTTAGCGGGGCAAACACCTGGCCACGCGGAGACATGGGGTTAGCGGGGAAAACACCTGGCCACGCCGAGACATGGGGTTAGCGGGGCAAACACCTGGCCACGCGGAGACATGGGGTTAGCGGGGAAAACACCAGGCCACGCGGAAACATGGGGTTAGCGGGGCAAACACCTGGCCACGCGGAGACATGGGGTTAGCGGGGAAAACACCAGGCCACGCGGAAACATGGGGTTAGCGGGGCAAACACCTGGCCACGCGGAGACATGGGGTTAGCGGGGCAAACACCTGGCCACGCGGAGACATGGGGTTAGCGAGGCAAACACCAGGTCACGAGGAGACATGGGGTTAGCGGGGCAAACACCAGGCCACGCGGAGACATGGGGTTAGCGGGGCAAACGCTGGGTCACGCGCAGACATGGGGTTAGCGAGGAAAACACCTGGCCACGCGCAGACATGGGGTTAGCGGGGCAAACACCTGGCCACGCGGAGACATGTGGTTAGCGGGGCAAACACCTGGCCACGCGGAGACATGTGGTTAGCGGGGCAAACACCTGGCCACGCGGATACATGGGGTTAGCGGGGCACACACCTGGCCACGCGGAGACATGGGGTTAGCGGGGAAAACACCTGGTCACGCGGATACATGGGGTTAGCGGGGCAAACACCTGCTCACGCGGGGACATGGGGTTAGCGGGGAAAACACCAGGCCACGCGGAAACATGGGGTTAGCGGGGCAAACACCTGGCCACGCGGAGACATGGGGTTAGCGGGGAAAACACCAGGCCACGCCGAGACATGGGGTTAGCGGGACAAACACTGGGTCACGCGGAGACATGGGGTTAGCGGGGCAAACACCAGGCCACGCGGAGACATGGGGTTAGCGGGGCAAACACTGGGTCACGCGGAGACATGGGGTTAGCGGGACAAACACTGGGTCACGCGGAGACATGGGGTTAGCGGGGCAAACACCAGGCCACGCGGAGACATGGGGTTAGCGGGGCAAACACCTGGCCACGCGGAGACATGTGGTTAGCGGGGCAAACACCTGGCCACGCGGATACATGGGGTTAGCGGGGCAAACACCTGGCCACGCGGATACATGGGGTTAGCGAGGCAAACACCTGGCCACGCGCAGACATGGGGTTAGCGGGGAAAACACCTGGCCACGCGGAGACGTGGGGTTAGCGGGGCAAACACCTGGTCACGCGCAGACATGGGGTTAGCGGGGAAAACACCTGGCCACGCGGAGACATGGGGTTAGCGGGGCAAACACCTGGCCACGCGGATACATGGGGTTAGCGGGGCAAACACCTGGCCACGCGGAGACATGGGGTTAGCGGGGCAAACACCTGGCCATGCGGAGACATGGGGTTAGCGGGGCAAACACCTGGCCACGAGGAGACATGGGGTTAGCGGGGAAAACACCTGGTCACGCGGATACATGGGGTTAGCGGGGCAAACACCTGGCCACGCGGAGACATGTGGTTAGCGGGGCAAACACCTGGCCACGCGGAGACGTGAGGTTAGCGGGGCAAACACCTGGCCACGAGGAGACATGGGGTTAGCGGGGAAAACACCTGGTCACGCGGATACATGGGGTTAGCGGGGCAAACACCTGGCCACGCGGAGACATGTGGTTAGCGGGGCAAACACCTGGCCACGCGGAGACATGAGGTTAGCGGGGCAAACACCTGGCCACGCCGAGACATGGGGTTAGCGGGGAAAACACCAGGCCACGCGCCAATACATCCGGTGGAAAGGGCTGGCCACGCACATACCGGGCGAAGGTCAACAATACGCAGTGAAGGTCCACCATACACAGTGAAGGTCAACAATAGGCAGTGAAGGTCAACAATACGCAGTGAAGGTCAACAATACACAGTGAAGGTCAACAATACACAGTGAAGGTCAACAATATGCAGTGAAGGTCAACAATACACAGTGAAGGTCAACAATACACAGTGAAGGTCAACAATACACAGTGAAGGTCAACAACACACAGTGAAGGTAAACAATACACAGTGAAGGTCAACAATATGCAGTGAAGGTCAACAATACACAGTGAAGGTCAACAATACACAGTGAAGGTCAACAATACGCAGTGAAGGTCAACAATACAGCCGTCAACGGAGTAAAGGACGCTCAGTGACATACTACCAAGTATAATAATCGGAAACGCATACAGATTATAATGCTCGTCAAAAAATAAACCAAACAGAGTTATAAAGGGAATAATAGAAGAGAACGGACAAACATTCAGAACATCTCGCTTGTTCCAAGACGAAGAGAGCCTCACTGTTCTCGCCGCCGAGCCACTCCGTACTCCACCCACCTGAGCCGGCCCTAGACTCTCCATGACAGTCAGCTGATGTACGGTATCACTGGAGAACGACACCCACCTGAACCGGCCCGAGACTCTCCGTGACAGTCAGCTGATGTACGGTAACACTGGAGAACGACACCCACCTGAACCGGCCCGAGACTCTCCGTGACAGTCAGCTGATGTACGGTAACACTGGAGAACGACAGACTCTTGAGGCTGTAGCTGAGTTCCGGGCGGTCCACCAGGACGAGGTCATCGGGTACGCGCACGCCGTTCAGGGTACCGGTCAGGACCAGATCGCTGTCCACGTGCAGACGGCCCACTGTCCAGGCGCCTGGCAGCACGCAGGAGTAGAGGGTGTTAAGAGTCTGGTTGGCTTGTCCCGCAAGTTGTCAGGAGCATCATAAGGAGACTCATACAAGAGGGGCGAAGGTAAACGATACATCCGCTGCCCCATCTGTGTCAACACAGGTAAACAGAGCATCTATTTGGGAATGTCTCAAACTACCCACTGTTCTGCAGCGGTGCACACCGATCTGTGTCACCTCCTCTGACAGACCTTAATTGTCCAGCGATCTGACCTGTGACGTTGTTCCCTCCGGTGGTGGTGAACGCCTTCTGCAGCAGACGCTCCACGGGTACGCCGTTGATGCTCCGCACGGTGGCAGACTGGATCGTCACCGGGCCAGCGAACGACACAGAACCTGGCGAAACGTAAAACATGCACCAGTAATCCACAGTTGTAATCGTCCCATTGATGATGCCAAGGTACGACCGGTTGGCCGCCAAGGGAACAGCGCCCAGATGGGATGGTGAATGCGCTGGAGTATCGGCAAACACAAAACGAGGCCGCATACACCGATGAGACATCCCTGCTGGGCGACGAAACAGCCGGAGACACGACACTGTTCGAGTAACAACATGGACCATTCGCTCACATTCTCGCATCGCAGAGAGAAGATAGCAGCCTCTGCATGACACCATCATCAACGGTACTTGCCCTTGCTACTGGGTTAAGGCGCATAGCCTCATTGGGCTCAGAGTAAGTTCAGCACCTCTAGAAGTGGTGATCTACGTTCACAGAGTGGACGTGGTGCTGCCTCGAGCTGCCCGCTGGGCGCCGACAGGCACAGGGGATCGCGGCGACCATCGGCAGTCGGCCCGTACCTGGCAGCCGTCCGGCGCTGGCTGACACCGCCCGCTGCAGCACCTCCTGTATGGCGATCCCGTTCATGAACTGCACCCGCAGGTCAGCCACCGTCAACGTGCCGAACTCAGTCACACCGGCTGTCAACAACGACCGGTCACTCAGTCACACCGGCTGTCAACGTGACGAACTCAGTCACACCGGCTGTCAACAACGCCCGGTCACTCAGTCACACCGGCTGTCAACAACGACCGGTCACTCAGTCACACCGGCTGTCAACGTGACTAACTCAGTCACACCGGCTGTCAACAACGCCCGGTCACTCAGTCACACCGGCTGTCAACAACGACCGGTCACTCAGTCACACCGGCTGTCAACGTGACGAACTCAGTCACACCGGCTGTCAACAACGCCCGGTCACTCAGTCACACCGGCTGTCAACAACGACCGGTCACTCAGTCACACCGGCTGTCAACAACGACCGGTCACTCAGTCACACCGGCTGTCAACGTGACGAACTCAGTCACACCGGCTGTCAACAACGCCCGGTCACTCAGTCACACCGGCTGTCAACGTGACGAACTCAGTCACACCGGCTGTCAACAACGACCGGTCACTCAGTCACACCGGCTGTCAACGTGACGAACTCAGTCACACCGGCTGTCAACAACGCCCGGTCACTCAGTCACACCGGCTGGCAACAACGACCGGTCACTCAGTCACACCGGCTGTCAACAACGCCCGGTCACTCAGTCACACCGGCTGGCAACAACGACCGGTCACTCAGTCACACCGGCTGTCAACAACGACCGGTCACTCGGTCACACCGGCTGTCAACAACGACCGGTCACTCAGTCACACCGGCTGTCAACGTGACGAACTCAGTCACACCGGCTGTCAACAACGCCCGGTCACTCAGTCACACCGGCTGTCAACGTGACGAACTCAGTCACACCGGCTGTCAACAACGCCCGGTCACTCAGTCACACCGGCCGGCAACAACGACCGGTCACTCAGTCACACCGGCCGGCAACAACGACCGGTCACTCAGTCACACCGGCTGGCAACAACGCCCGGTCACTCAGTCACACCGGCTGTCAACAACGACCGGTCACTCGGTCACACCGGCTGTCAACAACGACCGGTCACTCAGTCACACCGGCTGTCAACGTGACGAACTCAGTCACACCGGCTGTCAACAACGCCCGGTCACTCAGTCACACCGGCTGTCAACGTGAACTCAGTCACACCGGCCGTCAACAACGCCCGGTCACTCAGTCACACCGGCTGTCAACGTGACGAACTCAGTCACACCGGCTGTCATCAACGACCGGTCACTCAGTCACACCGGCTGTCAACAACGACCGGTCACTCAGTCACACCGGCTGTCAACAACGACCGGTCACTCAGTCACACCGGCTGTCAACAACGACCGGTCACTCAGTCACACCGGCTGTCAACAACGACCGGTCACTCAGTCACACCGGCTGGCAACAACGACCGGTCACTCAGTCACACCGGCTGGCAACAACGACCGGTCACTCAGTCACACCGGCTGTCAACGTGACGAACTCAGTCACACCGGCTGGCAACAACGCCCGGTCACTCAGTCACACCGGCTGTCAACGTGCCGAACTCAGTCACACCGGCTGTCAACAACGACCGGTCACTCAGTCACACCGGCTGTCAACGTGACGAACTCAGTCACACCGGCTGTCAACAACGACCGGTCACTCAGTCACACCGGCTGTCAACAACGACCGGTCACTCAGTCACACCGGCTGTCAACAACGACCGGTCACTCAGTCACACCGGCTGGCAACAACGACCGGTCACTCAGTCACACCGGCTGTCAACAACGCCCGGTCACTCAGTCACACCGGCTGGCAACAACGACCGGTCACTCAGTCACACCGGCTGTCAACAACGACCGGTCACTCAGTCACACCGGCTGGCAACAACGCCCGGTCACTCAGTCACACCGGCTGTCAACAACGCCCGGTCACTCAGTCACACCGGCTGGCAACGTGACGAACTCAGTCACACCGGCTGGCAACAACGACCGGTCACTCAGTCACACCGGCTGTCAACAACGACCGGTCACTCAGTCACACCGGCTGTCAACGTGACGAACTCAGTCACACCGGCTGGCAACAACGACCGGTCACTCAGTCACACCGGCTGTCAACGTGACGAACTCAGTCACACCGGCTGGCAACAACGCCCGGTCACTCAGTCACACCGGCTGGCAACAACGCCCGGTCACTCAGTCACACCGGCTGGCAACAACGACTGGTCACTCAGTCACACCGGCTGGCAACAACGACCGGTCACTCAGTCACACCGGCTGTCAACGTGCCGAACTCAGTCACACCGGCTGTCAACGTGACGAACTCAGTCACACCGGCTGTCAACAACGCCCGGTCACTCAGTCACACCGGCTGGCAACAACGCCCGGTCACTCAGTCACACCGGCTGTCAACAACGACCGGTCACTCAGTCACAACGGCTGTCAACGTGAGGAACTCAGTCACACCGGCTGTCAACAACGACCGGTCACTCAGTCACACCGGCTGTCAACGTGACGAACTCAGTCACACCGGCTGTCAATAACGACCGGTCACTCAAGTCACACCGGCTGTCAACAACGACCGTCACTCAGTCACACCGGCTGGCAACAACGACCGGTCACTCAGTCACACCGGCTGTCAACAACGCCCGGTCACTCAGTCACACCGGCTGTCAACAACGCCCGGTCACTCAGTCACACCGGCTGTCAACGTGACGAACTCAGGTCACACCGGCTGTCAACAACGACCGGTCACTCAGTCACACCGGCTGGCAACAACGACCGGTCACTCAGTCACACCGGCTGTCAACGTGACGAACTCAGTCACACCGGCTGGCAACAACGCCCGGTCACTCAGTCACACCGGCTGTCAACGTGACGAACTCAGTCACACCGGCTGGCAACAACGACCGGTCACTCAGTCACACCGGCTGGCAACAACGACCGGTCACTCAGTCACACCGGCTGTCAACGTGACGAACTCAGGTCACACCGGCTGTCAACAACGACCGGTCACTCAGTCACACCGGCTGGCAACAACGACCGGTCACTCAGTCACACCGGCTGTCAACGTGACGAACTCAGTCACACCGGCTGGCAACAACGCCCGGTCACTCAGTCACACCGGCTGTCAACGTGACGAACTCAGTCACACCGGCTGGCAACAACGACCGGTCACTCAGTCACACCGGCTGGCAACAACGACCGGTCACTCAGTCACACCGGCTGGCAACAACGCCCGGTCACTCAGTCACACCGGCTGGCAACAACGACCGGTCACTCAGTCACACCGGCTGTCAACGTGACGAACTCAGTCACACCGGCTGTCAACAACGACCGGTCACTCAGTCACACCGGCTGTCAACAACGACCGGTCACTCAGTCACACCGGCTGTCAACGTGACGAACTCAGTCACACCGGCTGTCAACGTGACGAACTCAGTCACACCGGCTGGCAACAACGCCCGGTCACTCAGTCACACCGGCTGTCAACGTGCCGAACTCAGTCACACCGGCTGTCAACAACGACCGGTCACTCAGTCACACCGGCTGTCAACGTGACGAACTCAGGTCACACCGGCTGTCAACAACGACCGGTCACTCAGTCACACCGGCTGGCAACAACGACCGGTCACTCAGTCACACCGGCTGGCAACGTGACGAACTCAGTCACACCGGCTGGCAACAACGCCCGGTCACTCAGTCACACCGGCTGTCAACGTGACGAACTCAGTCACACCGGCTGGCAACAACGACCGGTCACTCAGTCACACCGGCTGGCAACAACGACCGGTCACTCAGTCACACCGGCTGTCAACGTGACGAACTCAGTCACACCGGCTGGCAACAACGCCCGGTCACTCAGTCACACCGGCTGTCAACGTGACGAACTCAGTCACACCGGCTGGCAACAACGCCCGGTCACTCAGTCACACCGGCTGGCAACAACGACCGGTCACTCAGTCACACCGGCTGGCAACAACGCCCGGTCACTCAGTCACACCGGCTGGCAACAACGCCCGGTCACTCAGTCACACCGGCTGTCAACGTGCCGAACTCAGTCACACCGGCTGTCAACAACGACCGGTCACTCAGTCACACCGGCTGTCAACGTGACGAACTCAGGTCACACCGGCTGTCAACAACGACCGGTCACTCAGTCACACCGGCTGGCAACAACGACCGGTCACTCAGTCACACCGGCTGTCAACGTGACGAACTCAGTCACACCGGCTGGCAACAACGCCCGGTCACTCAGTCACACCGGCTGTCAACGTGACGAACTCAGTCACACCGGCTGGCAACAACGACCGGTCACTCAGTCACACCGGCTGGCAACAACGACCGGTCACTCAGTCACACCGGCTGTCAACGTGACGAACTCAGTCACACCGGCTGGCAACAACGCCCGGTCACTCAGTCACACCGGCTGTCAACGTGACGAACTCAGTCACACCGGCTGTCAACAACGACCGGTCACTCAGTCACACCGGCTGTCAACAACGACCGGTCACTCAGTCACACCGGCTGGCAACAACGACCGGTCACTCAGTCACACCGGCTGGCAACAACGACCGGTCACTCAGTCACACCGGCTGGCAACAACGACCGGTCACTCAGTCACACCGGCTGTCAACGTGACTAACTCAGTCACACCGGCTGGCAACAACGACCGGTCACTCAGTCACACCGGCTGTCAACGTGACGAACTCAGTCACACCGGCTGTCAACAACGCCCGGTCACTCAGTCACACCGGCTGTCAACGTGACGAACTCAGTCACACCGGCTGTCAACAACGACCGGTCACTCAGTCACACCGGCTGTCAACGTGACGAACTCAGTCACACCGGCTGTCAACAACGACCGGTCACTCAGTCACACCGGCTGTCAACAACGACCGGTCACTCAGTCACACCGGCTGGCAACAACGCCCGGTCACTCAGTCACAACGGCTGTCAACAACGCCCGGTCACTCAGTCACACCGGCTGGCAACAACGACCGGTCACTCAGTCACACCGGCTGGCAACAACGACCGGTCACTCAGTCACACCGGCTGGCAACGTGACGAACTCAGTCACACCGGCTGGCAACAACGACCGGTCACTCAGTCACACCGGCTGTCAACAACGACCGGTCACTCAGTCACACCGGCTGGCAACAACGCCCGGTCACTCAGTCACAACGGCTGTCAACAACGCCCGGTCACTCAGTCACACCGGCTGGCAACAACGCCCGGTCACTGAGTCACACCGGCTGGCAACAACGCCCGGTCACTCAGTCACACCGGCTGGCAACAACGCCCGGTCACTCAGTCACACCGGCTGTCAACAACGCCCGGTCACTCAGTCACACCGGCTGTCAACGTGACGAACTCAGTCACACCGGCTGCAACAACGACCGGTCACTCAGTCACACCGGCTGTCAACGTGACGAACTCAGTCACACCGGCTGGCAACAACGCCCGGTCACTCAGTCACACCGGCTGGCAACAACGACTGGTCACTCAGTCACACCGGCTGGCAACAACGACCGGTCACTGTCACACCGGCTGTCAACGTGACGAACTCAGTCACACCGGCTGGCAACAACGCCCGGTCACTCAGTCACACCGGCTGGCAACAACGCCCGGTCACTCAGTCACACCGGCTGGCAACAACGACCGGTCACTCAGTCACACCGGCTGGCAACAACGACCGGTCACTCAGTCACACCGGCTGTCAACGTGACGAACTCAGTCACACCGGCTGGCAACAACGACCGGTCACTCAGTCACACCGGCTGTCAACGTGACGAACTCAGTCACACCGGCTGTCAACAACGCCCGGTCACTCAGTCACACCGGCTGTCAACGTGACGAACTCAGTCACACCGGCTGTCAACAACGACCGGTCACTCAGTCACACCGGCTGTCAACGTGACGAACTCAGTCACACCGGCTGTCAACGTGACGAACTCAGTCACACCGGCTGGCAACAACGACCGGTCACTCAGTCACACCGGCTGTCAACGTGACGAACTCAGTCACACCGGCTGTCAACGTGACGAACTCAGTCACACCGGCTGGCAACAACGACCGGTCACTCAGTCACACCGGCTGGCAACAACGACCGGTCACTCAGTCACACCGGCTGTCAACGTGACGAACTCAGGTCACACCGGCTGTCAACAACGACCGGTCACTCAGTCACACCGGCTGGCAACAACGACCGGTCACTCAGTCACACCGGCTGGCAACGTGACGAACTCAGTCACACCGGCTGGCAACAACGCCCGGTCACTCAGTCACACCGGCTGTCAACGTGACGAACTCAGTCACACCGGCTGGCAACAACGACCGGTCACTCAGTCACACCGGCTGGCAACAACGACCGGTCACTCAGTCACACCGGCTGTCAACGTGACGAACTCAGTCACACCGGCTGGCAACAACGCCCGGTCACTCAGTCACACCGGCTGTCAACGTGACGAACTCAGTCACACCGGCTGGCAACAACGCCCGGTCACTCAGTCACACCGGCTGGCAACAACGACCGGTCACTCAGTCACACCGGCTGGCAACAACGCCCGGTCACTCAGTCACACCGGCTGGCAACAACGCCCGGTCACTCAGTCACACCGGCTGTCAACGTGCCGAACTCAGTCACACCGGCTGTCAACAACGACCGGTCACTCAGTCACACCGGCTGTCAACGTGACGAACTCAGGTCACACCGGCTGTCAACAACGACCGGTCACTCAGTCACACCGGCTGGCAACAACGACCGGTCACTCAGTCACACCGGCTGTCAACGTGACGAACTCAGTCACACCGGCTGGCAACAACGCCCGGTCACTCAGTCACACCGGCTGTCAACGTGACGAACTCAGTCACACCGGCTGGCAACAACGACCGGTCACTCAGTCACACCGGCTGGCAACAACGACCGGTCACTCAGTCACACCGGCTGTCAACGTGACGAACTCAGTCACACCGGCTGGCAACAACGCCCGGTCACTCAGTCACACCGGCTGTCAACGTGACGAACTCAGTCACACCGGCTGTCAACAACGACCGGTCACTCAGTCACACCGGCTGTCAACAACGACCGGTCACTCAGTCACACCGGCTGGCAACAACGACCGGTCACTCAGTCACACCGGCTGGCAACAACGACCGGTCACTCAGTCACACCGGCTGGCAACAACGACCGGTCACTCAGTCACACCGGCTGTCAACGTGACTAACTCAGTCACACCGGCTGGCAACAACGACCGGTCACTCAGTCACACCGGCTGTCAACGTGACGAACTCAGTCACACCGGCTGTCAACAACGCCCGGTCACTCAGTCACACCGGCTGTCAACGTGACGAACTCAGTCACACCGGCTGTCAACAACGACCGGTCACTCAGTCACACCGGCTGTCAACGTGACGAACTCAGTCACACCGGCTGTCAACAACGACCGGTCACTCAGTCACACCGGCTGTCAACAACGACCGGTCACTCAGTCACACCGGCTGGCAACAACGCCCGGTCACTCAGTCACAACGGCTGTCAACAACGCCCGGTCACTCAGTCACACCGGCTGGCAACAACGACCGGTCACTCAGTCACACCGGCTGGCAACAACGACCGGTCACTCAGTCACACCGGCTGGCAACGTGACGAACTCAGTCACACCGGCTGGCAACAACGACCGGTCACTCAGTCACACCGGCTGTCAACAACGACCGGTCACTCAGTCACACCGGCTGGCAACAACGCCCGGTCACTCAGTCACAACGGCTGTCAACAACGCCCGGTCACTCAGTCACACCGGCTGGCAACAACGCCCGGTCACTGAGTCACACCGGCTGGCAACAACGCCCGGTCACTCAGTCACACCGGCTGGCAACAACGCCCGGTCACTCAGTCACACCGGCTGTCAACAACGCCCGGTCACTCAGTCACACCGGCTGTCAACGTGACGAACTCAGTCACACCGGCTGCAACAACGACCGGTCACTCAGTCACACCGGCTGTCAACGTGACGAACTCAGTCACACCGGCTGGCAACAACGCCCGGTCACTCAGTCACACCGGCTGGCAACAACGACTGGTCACTCAGTCACACCGGCTGGCAACAACGACCGGTCACTGTCACACCGGCTGTCAACGTGACGAACTCAGTCACACCGGCTGGCAACAACGCCCGGTCACTCAGTCACACCGGCTGGCAACAACGCCCGGTCACTCAGTCACACCGGCTGGCAACAACGACCGGTCACTCAGTCACACCGGCTGGCAACAACGACCGGTCACTCAGTCACACCGGCTGTCAACGTGACGAACTCAGTCACACCGGCTGGCAACAACGACCGGTCACTCAGTCACACCGGCTGTCAACGTGACGAACTCAGTCACACCGGCTGTCAACAACGCCCGGTCACTCAGTCACACCGGCTGTCAACGTGACGAACTCAGTCACACCGGCTGTCAACAACGACCGGTCACTCAGTCACACCGGCTGTCAACGTGACGAACTCAGTCACACCGGCTGTCAACGTGACGAACTCAGTCACACCGGCTGGCAACAACGACCGGTCACTCAGTCACACCGGCTGTCAACGTGACGAACTCAGTCACACCGGCTGTCAACGTGACGAACTCAGTCACACCGGCTGGCAACAACGACCGGTCACTCAGTCACACCGGCTGGCAACAACGACCGGTCACTCAGTCACACCGGCTGTCAACAACGACCGGTCACTCAGTCACACCGGCTGTCAACAACGACCGGTCACTCAGTCACACCGGCTGGCAACAACGCCCGGTCACTCAGTCACAACGGCTGTCAACAACGACCGGTCACTCAGTCACACCGGCTGGCAACGTGACGAACTCAGTCACACCGGCTGGCAACAACGCCCGGTCACTCAGTCACACCGGCTGTCAACGTGACGAACTCAGTCACACCGGCTGTCAACAACGCCCGGTCACTCAGTCACACCGGCCGGCAACAACGACCGGTCACTCAGTCACACCGGCCGGCAACAACGACCGGTCACTCAGTCACACCGGCTGGCAACAACGCCCGGTCACTCAGTCACACCGGCTGTCAACAACGACCGGTCACTCGGTCACACCGGCTGTCAACAACGACCGGTCACTCAGTCACACCGGCTGTCAACGTGACGAACTCAGTCACACCGGCTGTCAACAACGCCCGGTCACTCAGTCACACCGGCTGTCAACGTGAACTCAGTCACACCGGCCGTCAACAACGCCCGGTCACTCAGTCACACCGGCTGTCAACGTGACGAACTCAGTCACACCGGCTGTCATCAACGACCGGTCACTCAGTCACACCGGCTGTCAACAACGACCGGTCACTCAGTCACACCGGCTGTCAACAACGACCGGTCACTCAGTCACACCGGCTGTCAACAACGACCGGTCACTCAGTCACACCGGCTGTCAACAACGACCGGTCACTCAGTCACACCGGCTGGCAACAACGACCGGTCACTCAGTCACACCGGCTGGCAACAACGACCGGTCACTCAGTCACACCGGCTGTCAACGTGACGAACTCAGTCACACCGGCTGGCAACAACGCCCGGTCACTCAGTCACACCGGCTGTCAACGTGCCGAACTCAGTCACACCGGCTGTCAACAACGACCGGTCACTCAGTCACACCGGCTGTCAACGTGACGAACTCAGTCACACCGGCTGTCAACAACGACCGGTCACTCAGTCACACCGGCTGTCAACAACGACCGGTCACTCAGTCACACCGGCTGTCAACAACGACCGGTCACTCAGTCACACCGGCTGGCAACAACGACCGGTCACTCAGTCACACCGGCTGTCAACAACGCCCGGTCACTCAGTCACACCGGCTGGCAACAACGACCGGTCACTCAGTCACACCGGCTGTCAACAACGACCGGTCACTCAGTCACACCGGCTGGCAACAACGCCCGGTCACTCAGTCACACCGGCTGTCAACAACGCCCGGTCACTCAGTCACACCGGCTGGCAACGTGACGAACTCAGTCACACCGGCTGGCAACAACGACCGGTCACTCAGTCACACCGGCTGTCAACAACGACCGGTCACTCAGTCACACCGGCTGTCAACGTGACGAACTCAGTCACACCGGCTGGCAACAACGACCGGTCACTCAGTCACACCGGCTGTCAACGTGACGAACTCAGTCACACCGGCTGGCAACAACGCCCGGTCACTCAGTCACACCGGCTGGCAACAACGACCGGTACCGGCTGGCAACCACACCGGCTGTCAACGTGACGAACTCAGTCACACCGGCTGTCAACAACGACCGGTCACTCAGTCACACCGGCTGTCAACGTGACGAACTCAGTCACACCGGCTGTCAACGTGACGAACTCAGTCACACCGGCTGGCAACAACGACCGGTCACTCAGTCACACCGGCTGGCAACAACGACCGGTCACTCAGTCACACCGGCTGTCAACAACGACCGGTCACTCAGTCACACCGGCTGTCAACAACGACCGGTCACTCAGTCACACCGGCTGGCAACAACGCCCGGTCACTCAGTCACAACGGCTGTCAACAACGCCCGGTCACTCAGTCACACCGGCTGGCAACAACGACCGGTCACTCAGTCACACCGGCTGGCAACAACGACCGGTCACTCAGTCACACCGGCTGGCAACGTGACGAACTCAGTCACACCGGCTGGCAACAACGACCGGTCACTCAGTCACACCGGCTGTCAACAACGACCGGTCACTCAGTCACACCGGCTGGCAACAACGCCCGGTCACTCAGTCACAACGGCTGTCAACAACGCCCGGTCACTCAGTCACACCGGCTGGCAACAACGCCCGGTCACTGAGTCACACCGGCTGGCAACAACGCCCGGTCACTCAGTCACACCGGCTGGCAACAACGCCCGGTCACTCAGTCACACCGGCTGTCAACAACGCCCGGTCACTCAGTCACACCGGCTGGCAACGTGACGAACTCAGTCACACCGGCTGGCAACAACGACCGGTCACTCAGTCACACCGGCTGTCAACAACGACCGGTCACTCAGTCACACCGGCTGTCAACGTGACGAACTCAGTCACACCGGCTGCAACAACGACCGGTCACTCAGTCACACCGGCTGTCAACGTGACGAACTCAGTCACACCGGCTGGCAACAACGCCCGGTCACTCAGTCACACCGGCTGGCAACAACGCCCGGTCACTCAGTCACACCGGCTGGCAACAACGACTGGTCACTCAGTCACACCGGCTGGCAACAACGACCGGTCACTGTCACACCGGCTGTCAACGTGACGAACTCAGTCACACCGGCTGGCAACAACGCCCGGTCACTCAGTCACACCGGCTGGCAACAACGCCCGGTCACTCAGTCACACCGGCTGGCAACAACGACCGGTCACTCAGTCACACCGGCTGGCAACAACGACCGGTCACTCAGTCACACCGGCTGTCAACGTGACGAACTCAGTCACACCGGCTGGCAACAACGACCGGTCACTCAGTCACACCGGCTGTCAACGTGACGAACTCAGTCACACCGGCTGTCAACAACGCCCGGTCACTCAGTCACACCGGCTGTCAACGTGACGAACTCAGTCACACCGGCTGTCAACAACGACCGGTCACTCAGTCACACCGGCTGTCAACGTGACGAACTCAGTCACACCGGCTGTCAACGTGACGAACTCAGTCACACCGGCTGGCAACAACGACCGGTCACTCAGTCACACCGGCTGTCAACGTGACGAACTCAGTCACACCGGCTGTCAACGTGACGAACTCAGTCACACCGGCTGGCAACAACGACCGGTCACTCAGTCACACCGGCTGGCAACAACGACCGGTCACTCAGTCACACCGGCTGTCAACAACGACCGGTCACTCAGTCACACCGGCTGTCAACAACGACCGGTCACTCAGTCACACCGGCTGGCAACAACGCCCGGTCACTCAGTCACAACGGCTGTCAACAACGCCCGGTCACTCAGTCACACCGGCTGGCAACGTGACGAACTCAGTCACACCGGCTGGCAACAACGCCCGGTCACTCGGTCACACCGGCTGGCAACAACGACCGGTCACTCAGTCACACCGGCTGGCAACAACGACTGGTCACTCAGTCACACCGGCTGGCAACAACGACCGGTCACTCAGTCACACCGGCTGTCAACGTGACGAACTCAGTCACACCGGCTGGCAACAACGCCCGGTCACTCAGTCACACCGGCTGGCAACAACGCCCGGTCACTCAGTCACACCGGCTGGCAACAACGACCGGTCACCCAGTCACACCGGCTGGCAACAACGACCGGTCACTCAGTCACACCGGCTGGTAACAACGACCGGTCACTCAGTCACACCGGCTGTCAACGTGACGAACTCAGTCACACCGGCTGGCAACAACGACCGGTCACTCAGTCACACCGGCTGTCAACGTTACGAACTCAGTGACACCGGCTGGCAACAACGCCCGGTCACTCAGTCACACCGGCTGGCAACAACGCCCGGTCACTCAGTCACACCGGCTGGCAACAACGACCGGTCACTCAGTCACACCGGCTGTCAACGTGACGAACTCAGTCACACCGGCTGTCAACAACGCCCGGTCACTCAGTCACACCGGCTGTCAACGTGACGAACTCAGTCACACCGGCTGGCAACAACGGCCGGTCACTCAGTCACACCGGCTGTCAACGTGACGAACTCAGTCACACCGGCTGTCAACAACGCCCGGTCACTCAGTCACACCGGCTGTCAACGTGACGAACTCAGTCACACCGGCTGTCAACAACGCCCGGTCACTCAGTCACACCGGCTGTCAACGTGACGAACTCAGTCACACCGGCTGGCAACAACGGCCGGTCACTCAGTCACACCGGCTGTCAACGTGACGAACTCAGTCACACCGGCTGTCAACAACGTCCGGTCACTCAGTCACACCGGCTGTCAACGTGACGAACTCAGTCACACCGGCTGGCAACAACGGCCGGTCACTCAGTCACACCGGCTGTCAACGTGACGAACTCAGTCACACCGGCTGGCAACAACGGCCGGTCACTCAGTCACACCGGCTGTCAACGTGACGAACTCAGTCACACCGGCTGTCAACGTGACGAACTCAGTCACACCGGCTGGCAACAACGCCCGGTCACTCAGTCACACCGGCTGTCAACGTGACGAACTCAGTCACACCGGCTGGCAACAACGCCCGGTCACTCAGTCACACCGGCTGTCAACGTGACGAACTCAGTCACACCGGCTGTCAACGTGACGAACTCAGTCACACCGGCTGGCAACAACGCCCGGTCACTCAGTCACACCGGCTGGCAACAACGACCGGTCACTCAGTCACACCGGCCGGCAACGGACGGCCCGGGTGGGAGCGGGCACTAAGTTAAAACATGTCACAGAGAAGAGAGGAACAGCGATAGAACAAGAACATCGACCGTCATTAAACGCGCATGAGGCAGGAATCACAGACTATATATACACACCGGAACATAGCGGAGGGCTTTAACGGCGTTCGGTAAAAGTGGTGTGCACATTACATATCAATATACATGTGTCTGGACTCTGGACTGTATCAAGGCGTCAATGGCAGTAGCTAATGAATGTGTTGAACAACTGATGGGTATCACGGCTGTAGCCTCCGCATTGATCTGCACTCCTGGTCCTACTGATTCAATAGTGCGTTGTCAGTGTATGGTGAACCCACCTGGGCGTTATCGACCGGCCAGCCCGGGGTCCGCACTGACCTGGCAGCCTGCCCTGCACCAGCACGGTACTGGCGGTGATTCGCACGCCGTTCACCAGCTCGGACGTCAGGTTGGCGGCAGTCACGTGTCCGCTCAGCACCTTACTGGCCGTGATCACGTGGTCTCCGCTCAGAGTGACGAAGCTGGACGGCCGTACGTGGCTCAGAGTTCCGACAGTCAGGCTCGTCTGGAGGCGCACATGGTACGAGAGTCAGGCCCACTGTACAGTCAGGCCCACTGGAGAGAGTCAGGCCCACTGGAGAGAGTCAGGCCCACTGGAGAGAGTCAGGCCCACTGGAGAGAGTCAGGCCCACTGGAGATAGTCAGGCCCACTGGAGAGAGTCAGGCCCACTGGAGAGAGTCAGGCCCACTGGAGAGAGTCAGGCCCACTGGAGAGAGTCAGGCCCACTGGAGAGAGTCAGACCCACTGGAGAGAGTCAGGCCCACTGGAGAGAGTCAGGCCCACTGGAGAGAGTCAGGCCCACTGGAGAGAGTCAGGCCCACTGGCGAGAGTCAGGCCCACTGGCGAGAGTCAGGCCCACTGGCGAGAGTCAGGCCCACTGGCGAGAGTCAGGCCCACTGGCGAGAGTCAGGCCCACTGGCGAGAGTCAGGCCCACTGGAGAGAGTCAGGCCCACTGGCGAGAGTCAGGCCCACTGGAGAGAGTCAGGCCCACTGGAGAGAGTCAGGCCCACTGGAGAGAGTCAGGCCCACTGGAGAGAGTCAGGCCCACTGGAGTCGGGCCCACTGGAGAGTCAGGCCCACTGGAGGCGCACATGGTACGAGAGTCAGGCCCACTGTACAGTCAGGCCCACTGGAGAGTCAGGCCCACTGGAGAGTCAGGCCCACTGGAGAGTCAGGCCCACTGGAGAGAGTCAGGCCCACTGGAGAGAGTCAGGCCCACTGGAGAGAGTCAGGCCCACTGGAGAGAGTCAGGCCCACTGGAGAGAGTCAGGCCCACTGGAGAGAGTCAGGCCCACTGGAGAGAGTCAGGCCCACTGGAGAGAGTCAGGCCCACTGGAGAGAGTCGGGCCCACTGGAGAGAGTCGGGCCCACTGGAGAGAGTCGGGCCCACTGGAGAGAGTCGGGCCCACTGGAGAGAGTCAGGCCCACTGGAGAGTCAGGCCCACTGGAGAGTCAGGCCCACTGGAGAGTCAGGCCCACTGGAGAGTCAGGCTCGTCTGGAGGCGCACATGGTACGAGAGTCAGGCCCACTGGAGAGTCAGGCCCACTGGAGGCGCACATTGTACGAGAGTCAGGCCCACTGTACAGTCAGGCCTACTGGAGAGAGTCAGGCCTACTGGAGAGAGTCAGGCCTACTGGAGAGAGTCAGGCCCACTGGAGAGAGTCAGGCCCACTGGAGAGAGTCAGGCCCACTGGAGAGAGTCAGGCCCACTGGAGAGAGTCAGGCCCACTGGAGAGAGTCAGGCCCACTGGAGAGAGTCAGGCCCACTGGAGAGAGTCAGGCCCACTGGAGAGAGTCAGGCCCACTGGAGAGAGTCAGGCCACTGGAGAGAGTCAGGCCCACTGGAGAGAGTCAGGCCCACTGGAGAGAGTCAGGCCCACTGGAGAGAGTCAGGCCCCACTGGAGAGAGTCAGGCCCACTGGAGAGAGTCAGGCCCACTGGAGAGAGTCGGGCCCACTGGAGAGAGTCGGGCCCACTGGAGAGAGTCGGGCCCACTGGAGAGAGTCGGGCCCACTGGAGAGAGTCGGGCCCACTGGAGAGAGTCAGGCCCACTGGAGAGAGTCAGGCCCACTGGAGAGAGTCAGGCCCACTGGAGAGAGTCAGGCCACTGGAGAGAGTCAGGCCCACTGGAGAGAGTCAGGCCCACTGGAGAGAGTCAGGCCCACTGGAGAGAGTCAGTCCCACTGGACAGTCAGGCCCACTGGACAGTCAGGCCCACTGGACAGTCAGGCCCACTGGACAGTCAGGCCCACTGGACAGTCAGGCCCCACTGGACAGTCAGGCCCACTGGACAGTCAGGCCCACTGGACAGTCAGGCCCACTGGACAGTCAGGCCCACTGGACAGTCAGGCCCACTGGACAGTCAGGCCCACTGGACAGTCAGGCCCACTGGACAGTCAGGCCCACTGGACAGTCAGGCCCACTGGACAGTCAGGCCCACTGGACAGTCAGGCCCACTGGACAGTCAGGCCCACTGGACAGTCAGGCCCACTGGACAGTCAGGCCCACTGGACAGTCAGGCCCACTGGACAGTCAGGCCCACTGGACAGTCAGGCCCACTGGACAGTCAGGCCCACTGGACAGTCAGGCCCACTGGACAGTCAGGCCCACTGGACAGTCAGGCCCACTGGACAGTCAGGCCCACTGGACAGTCAGGCCCACTGGACAGTCAGGCCCACTGGACAGTCAGGCCCACTGGACAGTCAGGCCCACTGGACAGTCAGGCCCACTGGACAGTCAGGCCCACTGGAGGCGCACATGGTAAGAGAGTCAGGCCCACTGGACAGTCAGGCCCACTGGACAGTCAGGCCCACTGGAGAGAGCCGGGCCCACTGGAGAGTCGGGCCCACTGGAGAGAGTCGGGCCCACTGGAGAGAGTCGGGCCCACTGGAGAGAGTCGGGCCCACTGGAGAGAGTCGGGCCCACTGGAGAGAGTCGGGCCCACTGGAGAGAGTCGGGCCCACTGGAGAGAGTCGGGCCCACTGGAGAGAGTCGGGCCCACTGGAGAGATCGGGCCCACTGGAGAGAGTCGGGCCCACTGGAGAGAGTCGGGCCCACTGGAGAGAGTCGGGCCCACTGGAGAGAGTCGGGCCCACTGGAGAGAGTCGGGCCCACTGGAGAGAGTCGGGCCCACTGGAGAGAGTCGGGCCCACTGAAGAGTCGGGCCCACTGGAGAGAGTCGGGCCCACTGGAGAGAGTCGGGCCCACATGGTACGAGAGTTGGTGTGGAGGCGGCACGGCAGGGGGTGACTGACGGGCAGACAGACCAACAGACCAATAGACGGGTCAATAGACGGGTCAATAGACGGACCAATAGACAGACCAATAGACAGACCAATAGACAGACCAATAGACAGACCAATAGACAGACCAATAGACAGACCAATAGACAGACCAATAGACAGACCAATAGACAGACCAATAGACAGACCAATAGACAGACCAATAGACAGACCAATAGGACAGACCAATAGACAGACCAATAGACAGACCAATAGACAGACCAATAGACGGACCAATAGACGGACCAATAGACGGACCAATAGACGGACCAATAGACGGACCAATAGACGGACCAATAGACAGACCAATAGACAGACCAATAGACAGACCAATAGACAGACCAATAGACAGACCAATAGACAGACCAATAGACAGACCAATAGACAGACCAATAGACAGACCAATAGACGGACCAATAGACAGACCAATAGACAGACCAATAGACAGACCAATAGACAGACCAATAGACGGACCAATAGACGGACCAATAGACGGACCAATAGACGGACCAATAGACGGACCAATAGACGGACCAATAGACGGAACAATAGACGGACCAATAGACGGACCAATAGACGGACCAATAGACGGACCAATAGACGGACCAATAGACGGACCAATAGACGGACCAATAGACGGACCAATAGACGGACCAATAGACGGACCAATAGACGGACCAATAGACGGACCAATAGACGGACCAATAGACGGACCAATAGACGGACCAATAGACGGACCAATAGACGGACCAATAGACGGACCAATAGACGGACCAATAGACGGACCAATAGACGGACCTGGCGTAGTTAACCATAGTTTTAACATTACATGGTGACAATGGCGAGTTTAGCCATGTGGCGACACCATGGCACATACACACAGCACGAGTGGTGGTGGTGTAATGCAAGAAGACCTTTAGGATCTCTCAAAACAACTGGAAACACCTTACCCCAACGTTTCATCTCCATTGATTTAGCCAGGGTGATTCTGGCCGTGGGCATACGAGTGCCGCAGAAAACAGATCAAACCACGGGGGTGTCGCCTGACAGGTCAACAAAACAGATCAAACCACGGGGTGTCGCCTGACAGGTCAACAAAACAGATCAAACCACGGGGTGTCGCCTGACAGGTCAACAAAACAGATCAAACCACGGGGTGTCGTCTGACAGGTCAACAAAACAGATCAAACCACGGGGTGTCGCCTGACAGGTCAACAAAACAGATCAAACCACGGGGTGTCGTCTGACAGGTCAACAAAACAGATCAAACCACGGGTGTCGTCTGACAGGTCAACAAAACAGATCAAACCACGGGGTGTCGTCTGACAGGTCAACAAAAACAGATCAAACCACGGGGTGTCGCCTGACAGGTCAACAAAACAGATCAAACCACGGGGTGTCGTCTGACAGGTCAACAAAACAGATCAAACCACGGGGTGTCGTCTGACAGGTCAACAAAACAGATCAAACCACGGGGTGTCGTCTGACAGGTCAACAAAACAGATCAAACCACGGGGTGTCGTCTGACAGGTCAACAAAACAGATCAAACCACGGGTGTCGTCTGACAGGTCAACAAAACAGATCAAACCACGGGGTGTCGTCTGACAGGTCAACAAAACAGATCAAACCACGGGGTGTCGCCTGACAGGTCAACAAAACAGATAAAACCACGGGGTGTCGTCTGACAGGTCAACAAAACAGATCAAACCACGGGTGTCGTCTGATAGGTCAACAAAACAGATAAAACCACGGGGTGTCGCCTGACAGGTCAACAAAACAGATCAAACCACGGGGTGTCGCCTGACAGGTCAACAAAACAGATCAAACCACGGGGTGTCGCCTGACAGGTCAACAAAACAGATCAAACCACGGGGTGTCGTCTGACAGGTCAACAAAACAGATGAAACCACGGGGTGTCGTCTAACAGGTCAACAAAACAGATCAAACCACGGGGTGTCGTCTGACAGGTCAACAAAACAGATCAAACCACGGGGTGTCGCCTGACAGGTCAACAAAACAGATCAAACCACGGGGTGTCGTCTGACAAATTAACAAAACAGATCAAACCACGGGGTGTCGTCTGACAGGTCAACAAAACAGATCAAACCACGGGGTGTCGCCTGACAGGTCAACAAAACAGATCAAACCACGGGGTGTCGTCTGACAGGTCAACAAAACAGATCAAACCACGGGGTGTCGTCTGACAGGTCAACAAAACAGATCAAACCACGGGGTGTCGTCTGACAGGTCAACAAAACAGATCAAACCACGGGGTGTCGTCTGACAGGTCAACAAAACAGATCAAACCACGGGGTGTCGCCTGACAGGTCAACAAAACAGATAAAACCACGGGGTGTCGTCTGACAGGTCAACAAAAACAGATCAGACCACGGGGTGTCGTCTGA
>JAXIVJ010009476.1:0-50912 GCA_036785665.1 Chirona hameri | reverse complement strand
ATGATGGATGAATGATGATGATACTGGGAGTCTGTGGTTCACTTCTTGCTAGTCTAGGATGATGATATCGAGGGGGGGTATTCTGACAACTTATGGGGTCTGGATTGACATGGATGATGGATGATGGATGATGGATGATGGAGATGGATGATGGATGATGGATTGGATGATGGATGATGATGATGGATGATGGATGATGGATGAGGATGATGTATGAATGGAATGATGGGATGATGGGATGATGGATGATGTGATGATGATGATGGATGATGGATGATGGATGTGGATGATGGATATGGATGAATGTGAAGATGGATGATGATGATGGATGATGGATTGATGATGCTGCAGCTGGCGCTGCATGTGCATCAGTCGATCATTCATCAGGGCAGGGTATGCATTAGTCATTGATTCATGGAGTCATATTGCATTATTCAGTCATCTTCATCAATCATCATCAGGCATCATCTATCATCATCAGCATCGATTCATCATCATCATCATCATCGATCAGTCATCATCATCAGTCATTCAGCATCGTATCGCATCTTCAGTCTTCATCATGCATCATCATCATCATCAGCATCATCATCATCATCATCTTCACGCTTCAGTCATCATCATTCTCATCATCATCATCATTTCATATCATCATCATGCATCATCATCATCATTCATCAATCATCATCATCATCATCATCAGTCATCTTCATCAGCAGTCATCGTCATCAGCATCAGTCAGTCATCATCGATCATTCATCATTCATCATCTATCAGTCATCCAGTCATCAGGTCATCTTCACTCATCCATCCTATCATCATCACCAGGTCATCATCATCATCATCAATCAGGTCATCATGCATCATCACGTCATCATGCATCATCATCATCATCATCGCCAGCTTCATCATCCTTCATCATCGTCTCCTCCCAGCATCATAAGCATCATCCAGCATCCCATCTTACCCCCCCGCTTTCCCCCCCCCACTCACCCTCTGGCAGTCCTGGTACTCAGCGTCGCTCGCCCCGCGCTGTCGCACCGTACGGCTCCACGCAGACGGTGTCTCCCACGGGGTGGTCCATCAGTATCCCGAACAGAGGAGAACACCACGGTCGCTCCCTGTGCTCACGGGCAAGGAGTACCAACAGAGGAGGAGACACACCTCGCTCACAGTGGGCTCACTGGGGGCATGAGTACCATCCGGAGGAGAACGACACCCTCGCTCACGGGCTCACGGATGCATGAGTACCAACAGAGGAGAACACACCTCGCTCACGGGGGCTCGACGGGGCATGAGTACCAACAGAGGAGAACACAGCCTCGCTGCACGGGGGGCGCACAGGGGCATGAGTACAAACAGAGGAGACCACCCCCTCGCTCACGGGGCTTCACGGGGCATGAGTACCAATGCGAGGAGAACCCACCCTCGCTCCGCCAGCCCGGGCTCACGGGGCCATGAGTACCAACAGAGGAGAACACACCTAGCTCTACGGGGGCTCACGTGGCCATGAGTACCAACTAGAGGAGAACACAGCGACTCGCTCACGGGGCTCACGGGGGCCATGAGTACCAACAGAGGAGACACACACCTCGCTCACTGGGGCTCACAGGGGCAATGGAGTACCACAGAGGAAACCAAGCCTCCGCTCACGGGGCTCACGGGGCGGATGAGTACCAACAGAGAACACACCTCGCTCACGGGGCTCACGGGGCTCAGGGAGTACCAACAGGAGGAAGACACACACCTCGCTCGACGGGGCTCACGGGGTGCATGAGTACCACAGAGGAACACACCTCGCTCACGGGGCTCCACGGGGCATGAGTACACAACAGAGGAGAACACACCTCGCTCACGGGGCTCCACGGGGGCATGAGTACCAACTGAGGAGACTCACCTCGCTCACGGGGCTCTCGGGGCATGAGTACCACAGAGAGAACCACACCTCGCTCACGGGGCTCACGGGGGCATGAGTCACCAACAATGAGGAGAACAGATACCTCGCTCACGGGGCTCACAGGGGCATGAGTACCACAGAGAAAACCCACCTCGCTCACGGGGCTCCACGGGGCATGAGTACCAACAGAGGAGAACACCACCCGCTCACCGGGGGCTCACGGGGCATGAGTACCAACAGAGAGAACCCACCCTCAGCTCACGGGGCTCACGGGGCATGAGTACCAACAGAGGAGGAACCCACCTCGCTCGACGGGCTCACGGGGGCATGAGTACCAACAGAGGAGAACCCTACCTCGCTCACGGGGCTCCACGGGGCAATGAGTACCAACAGAGGAGAACCCACCTCGCTCACGCGGGGCTACGGCGCATGAGTACCAACAGAGGAGAACCCACCTCGCTCACGGGGCTCACGGGGCATGAGTACCAACGAGGAGAACACACCTCGCTCACGGGGCCTCACGGGGCATGAGTACCAACAGAGGAGTAACCCACCTCGCTCACGGGGCTCACGGGGCATGAGTACCAACAAGAGGAGAACACACCTCGCTCACGGGGGGGGGACTCGCACGGGGGGCCTGGGGGGGAGTACCAACAGAGGAGGATACACACCTCGCTCACAGGGGCTCACGGGGCATGAGTACCACAGAGGAAACCCACCCTCGCTCACGGGGCTCACTGGGGGCATGGAGTACCAACAGAGGAGAACACAACCTCGCTCACGGGGCTCACGGGGCATGAGTACCCAACAGGAGGAACACACCTCGCTCACGGGGGCTCACGGGGCATGAGTACCAACAGAGGAGAACACACCTCGCTCACGGGGCTCACGGGGCAATGAGTACCAAAGCAGGAGAACACACCACGCTCAAGGGGCTCACGGGGGGCATGAGTACCAATAGAGGAGAACACACCTCGCTCAACGGGGCTCACGGGGCATGAGTACCACAGAGAACACACCTCGCTCACGGGGCTCACGGGGCATGAGTACCAACAGAGAGACACACCTCGCTCACGGGGCTCACGGGGCATGCGTACCAACAGAGAAACACCTCGCTCACGGGCTCACGGGCATGAGTACCAACAGAGGAGAACACCCATCTCGCTCACGGGGCTCACGGGGGCATGAGTTACAACGAGAGAACCCACTCTCCGCCTCACGGGGCCTCACGGGGCATGGAGTACCAACTTAGAGAAACCCACTCTCGCTCACGGGGCTCACGGGGCATGAGTACCCACAGAGGAGAACACACCTCGCTCACGGGCTCACGGGGCATGAGTACCAACAGAGGAGAACCCACCTCGCTCGACGGGGCTCACAGGGCATGAGTACAAACAGAGGAAAACATGCCTCGCTCACGGGGCTCACGGGGCATGAGTACCAACAGAGGAGAACCCACCTCGCTCACGGGCTCACGGGGCATGAGTACCAACAGAGGGAAACCCACCTCGCTCACGGGGCTCACGGGCATGAGTACCAACAGAGGAGAACACACCTCGCTCACGGGGCTCACGGGGCATGAGTACCAACAGAGGAGAACCCACCTCGCTCACTGGACTGCTCAGAGTGTGTGTGGACACCGCTGTAGTATTACTAATGCATTAGCATGTATGCCAATTGACATTGTATATTTTACCAGTACTAACACAAGTGACATACAATAAAATGAAATGTAATCCAAGTTGAATACTGCAGGACTGAGTTATATATTGTGTATGTTTTGCATTCCATCGAGGCAATCTGAAAAACCCTACAAAAAGCAGTGTTACCAGGAAAAAGCCAGCAAACTATCATTTTGATATAATTATTTTATGCATACCAATCATGAGCAGCAAAAAGCGACAAAACAACAAGCCAGGTATTACAAGAACGGCCAACAGTAACCACATGCAGCAAGCTGCTCATCAGTTACATAACCCAAGGAAGTCGTTTGCTAGATGATTGATGACTCCATAACATCAATACGGAAATTGTAATGATCTTTTTACCACGGCGGGCACTAGATGGACGAAATATACCACATCCGTTACACTTGTGCGTATGTGTAGCTGGTTGGACGCTGGCTATGTGTAGCTGGTTGGACGCTGGCTATGTGTAGCTGGTTGGACGCTGGCTATGTGTAGCTGGTTGGACGCTGGCTATGTGTAGCTGGTTGGACGCTGGCTATGTGTAGCTGGTTGGACGCTGGCTATGTGTAGCTGGTTGGACGCTGGCTATGTTCCACAGTTTCCATAGCTGCACACAGCGGGGAGCAGTGAGCCAGTCACAGCGAGTGTATAGAGATGTCATGAGTGTCAAATGTCGTAACGCACAATGGAGGCAGGACAGGACGGATTGAGACAAAGCAGCTCGCATAGTTGGGCAGAACAGGGCAAAGCCAATATGTCAGCCATGCTGCGTTGCTTTAGGATAGCTTTATCAAACTGGATCAAATGTATCCAAAGTCGGTGGAAGCAAATAAACAAGCTTTCCTGAAAAGAGGAGCTCTAATCCGGCATACGTTGTGCTACATCACGACAGAAATGGGGACGGGATTTGCGGGGCGTAGGAGAGACGGAGTATTTCCGATCTCAACTCCAAAACTCCGTACAAAGTCTCCACACTCCCGACTCCGAGTATGTCGTCGACCATGTTGTATTGCGGTCAGGTCCGTTCTGAACCTCAGTCAATCAGCCAGGTCCGCTCCGAACCTCAGTCAATCAGCCTCAGTCAATCAGTCAGATCCGCTCCGAACCTCAGTCAATCAGTCAGGACAGCTCCGAACCTCAGTCAATCAGTCAGGTCCGCTCAGAACCTCAGTCAATCAGTCAGGTCCGCTCCGAACCTCAGTCAATCAGTCAGGTCCGTTCCGAACCTCAGTCAATCAGCCTCAGTCAATCAGTCAGGTCCGATCCGAACCTCAGTCAATCAGTCAGGTCCGCTCCGAACCTCAGTCAATCCGTCAGGTCCGTTCCGAACCTCAGTAAATCAGTCAGGTCCGTTCCGAACCTCAGTCAATCGGTCAGGACGGCGTTCTCAGGCTGCGCGGTCAGATTCCGGCTCGATTTCAGCGGCTGATCTGGCCTAATGAGCCGTTATGCATTATCAGTTTCATTACTGGTACAGTGTACCAGTGTACCAGTGTACCAGTGTACAGTGTACCAGTGTACAGTGTACCAGTGTACAGTGTACCAGTGTACCAGTGAACAGTGTAACAGTGTAACAGTGTAACAGTGTACCAGTGTACAGTGTACCAGTGTACCAGTGTACAGTGTACCAGTGTATAGTGTACCAGTGTACCAGTGTACATTGTACCAGTGTACAGTGTACCAGTGTACAGTGTACCAGTGCACGGTGTACCAGTGTACAGTGTACCAGTGTACAGTGTACCAGTGTACAGTGTACCAGTGTAGTATACCAGTGTACAGTGTACCAGTGTACAGTGTACAGTGTACCAGTGTACCAGTGTACAGTGTACAGTGTACAGTGTACCAGTGTACAGTGTACAGTGTACCAGTGTACAGTGTACCAGTGTACAGTGTACCAGTGTACAGTGTACCAGTGTACAGTGTACCAGTGTACAGTGTACCAGTGTACAGTGTACCAGTGTACAGTGTACCAGTGTACAGTGTACCAGTGTACAGTGTACCAGTGTACAGTGTACCAGTGTACAGTGTACCAGTGTACAGTGTACCAGTGTACAGTGTACCAGTGTACCAGTGTACAGTGTACCAGTGTACATTGTACCAGTGTACAGTGTACCAGTGTACCAGTGTACAGTGTACCAGTGTACAGTGTACCAGTGTATAGTGTACCAGTGTACAGTGTACCAGTGTACAGTGTACCAGTGTACAGTGTACCAGTGTACAGTGTACAGTGTACAGTGTACCAGTGTACCAGTTTACATTGTACCAGTGTACATTGTACCAGTGTACAGTGTACCAGTGTACAGTGTACCAGTGTACAGTGTACCAGTGTACAGTGTACCAGTGTACAGTGTACCAGTGTACAGTGTACCAGTGTACAGTGTACCAGTGTACAGTGTACAGTGTACAGTGTACCAGTGTACAGTGTACCAGTGTACAGTGTACCAGTGTAACAGTGTACCAGTGTACAGTGTACCAGTGTACAGTGTACCAGTGTACAGTGTACCAGTGTACAGTGTACCAGTGTACAGTGTACCAGTGTGCAGTGTACCAGTGTGCAGTGTACCAGTGTACAGTGTACCAGTGTACAGTGTACCAGTGTACAGTGTACCAGTGTACAGTGTACTAGTGTACAGTGTACCAGTGTACAGTGTACCAGTGTACAGTGTACCAGTGTACAGTGTACCAGTGTTCAGTGTACCAGTGTAGTGTACCAGTATACAGTGTACCAGTGTACAGTGTACCAGTGTAGTGTACCAGTGTACACTGTACAACGTACCAGTGTACAGTGTACCAGTGTACACTGTACAGTGTACACTGTACAGTGTACCAGTGTACAGTGTACCAGTGTGCAGTGTACCAGTGTACAGTGTACCAGTGTACAGTGCACCAGTGTACAGTGTACAGTGTACCAGTGTACAGTGTACCAGTGTACCAGTGTACAGTGTACCAGTGTACCAGTGTACAGTGTACCAGTGTACAGTGTACCAGTGTAGTGTACCAGTGTACAGTGTACCAGTGTACAGTGTACCAGTGTACAGTGTACCAGTGTACAGTGTACCAGTGTACAGTGTACCAGTGTACAGTGTACCAGTGTACAGTGTACCAGTGTACAGTGTACCAGTGTACAGTGTACCAGTGTACAGTGTACCAGTGTACAGTGTACCAGTGAACACTGTACAGTGTACCAGTGTACAGTGTACCAGTGTACAGTGTACAGTGTACCAGTGTACAGTGTACCAGTGTACAGTGTACCAGTGTACCAGTGTACCAGTGTACAGTGTACAGTGTACCAGTGAACCAGTGTACCAGTGTACAGTGTACCAGTGAACCAGTGTACAGTGTACCAGTGTACAGTGTACCAGTGTACAGTGTACCAGTGTACAGTGTACCAGTGTACCAGTGTACAGTGTACAGTGTACCAGTGTACAGTGTACCAGTGTACAGTGTACCAGTGTACAGTGTACCAGTGTACAGTGTACCAGTGTACCAGTGTACAGTGGACCAGTGTACAGTGTACCAGTGTAGTGTACCAGTGTACAGTGTACAGTGTACCAGTGTACAGTGTACAGTGTACCAGTGTACAGTGTGCCAGTGTACAGTGTGCCAGTGTACAGAGTACCAGTGTACAGTGTACCAGTGTACAGTGTACCAGTGTACAGTGTACCAGTGTACAGTGTACCAGTGTACAGTGTACCAGTGTACAGTGTACCAGTGTACAGTGTACCAGTGTACAGTGTACCAGTGTACAGTGTACCAGTGTACAGTGTACCAGTGTACAGTGTACCAGTGTACAGTGTACCAGTGTACACTGTACAGTGTACCACACTGTACCAGGCTCGGAACGGAGCAGTCGGTTGGTCGGAAGGCGGGGGTGGGGGCTGGAGGAGGGAGGAGGGGGATGAGGAGGGGGAGATGGGGTAGGCTTTGCACACGGGGCGGTGCAGTGCACATAGTGTTATATAAAGGGCGAGGATCACGTGTGCCAGGTCCAACGGAGCAGGAAGGGGAACAATGCAAACAGCAGAAGCTGAGAAGAGGTGAATGTTTCAGGACCGGCCCAACTGGGTCATAGAAGTGAGGGTTATATTCGGGAAACTACCGCCACCTGAAAACAACGAAGGTATCATCGTTGGAGAGATATAAGCAGCACGAAAATCCTGTAATGACAGAAGCTCCCCCAAGCAGAAGCTTAGCGTGATGGTATTGGTTGTAAAATCAGCCACTGGGTCACGAACAGCATTACCAGAAGCAGAGCAACCAACCATGTCTTTGCTAATTGAGCTGAAATTGGGCTCATATAGGAAATATTTGAAGCTGTTGGGAGATAATTTCTGCTGTTAAATGAATAATAATAACCATCGACTTATCCAATCTACAGAAAGCAAGCGATTAAATCCAGCCAAGTGCCGGAATTAATCAGGATTCTGCCGGGCAGCGGACGTTTCGGGCCGCTCTATTCAGCACGGGGTACTCTAACTATTTCAATAACGCATCAGCCGCTTCTTCGAATTTCTTCCGACGGTAGGCACACACGGAGTTGAATGGGAGCCTGAAACGGTCTGTTTTGAAACTCCACAGGGGACCCTCGATGGCAGAGGAGAGCTGGGAGCGGGAACGGACCGAGAAAACAGTGTTCAGTCCCTCGATGGCAGAGGAGAGCTGGGAGCGGGAACGGACCGAGAAAACAGAGCTCAGTCCCTCGATGGCAGAGGAGAGCTGGGAGCGGGAACGGACCGAGAAAACAGAGCTCAGTCCCTCGATGGCAGAGGAGAGCTGGGAGCGGGAACGGACCGAGAAAACAGAGCTCAGTCGGGCGATGGCAGAGGAGAGCTGGGAGCGGGAACGGACCGAGAAAACAGAGCTCAGTCCCTCGATGGCAGAGGAGAGCTGGGAGCGGGAACGGACCGAGAAAACAGTGCTCAGTCCCTCGATGGCAGAGGAGAGCTGGGAGCGGGAACGGACCGAGAAAACAGAGCTCAGTCCCTCGATGGCAGAGGAGAGCTGGGAGCGGGAACGGACCGAGAAAACAGAGCTCAGTCGGGCGATGGCAGAGGAGAGCTGGGAGCGGGAACGGACCGAGAAAACAGAGCTCAGTCCCTCGATGGCAGAGGAGAGCTGGGAGCGGGAACGGACCGAGAAAACAGAGCTCAGTCCCTCGATGGCAGAGGAGAGCTGGGAGCGGGAACGGACCGAGAAAACAGTGTTCAGTGTCCGTGTGAGAAGCATCAAGGTAGAAACAATCCCGGATACTGCGTTCAATAAACCCGAGAATTGAAAACAGTGGGCGATACGCATACACATGTCGAGCACAAAATGAACAGCATAGAGCACCTGTCTTCAAAAGCACTTAAAGTTTCACTAATGCTATTCGTACTCGGACATTGTTTCACAACTTTTATTTCGTTATTATTTGCATGGCAAGTAGACCAGTCCGTTTTCTATCGGCGCCATTGCAAGACGTGCGATCTCGCTGTATCTGCATATCACCAACTCAACACAACACGGCCCACTGACCCTCTCCCCCCCCCCCCCCCCCCCAGTCGGCCCACTGACCCCCCCCCCCCCCCACACACACACACACACGGCCCACTGACCCCCCCCCCCCCCCCCCCCCAACACGGCCCACTGCCCCCCCCCCCCCAACACGGCCCACTGACCCCGTCCCCCCCCCCCAGCCGAATCCCGTCCACATCCGGCCAGTACAGCGTCAGGGAAAATGTGACACTACTGGACAGTGGACAGGTTTTCCGGACATGAGAATGTTGTAACAGCCAGCGAACCACTGCCATAGCGACCAGCGAACCACTGCCATAGCGACCAGCGAAGCACTGGCATAGCAACCAGCGAACCACTGCCATAGCGACCAGCGAACCACTGCCATAGCGACCAGCGAAGCACTGGCATAGCAACCAGCGAACCACTGCCATAGCGACCAGCGAACCACTGCCATATCGACCAGCGAAGCACTGGCATAGCAACCAGCGAACCACTGCCATAGCGACCAGCGAACCACTGCCATAGCGACCAGCGAACCACTACCATAGTGACCAGCGAACCACTGCCATAGCGACCAGCGAACCATTGCCACACAGCATAGTATAAATGGCAGGAACCCAGCGGCGGCTCTCCAAAGAGGCAGCGAGACATATCGGTTGACCCTGCTGAAGTATTTTGACATACGATGTTTATAAGCCATTGCTGTAAGAGGTTCGTTCGCACGCACAACTTCAAACGTTACAGGAAAAACACGGAAGATGGAAATATTGGGAAATACGGTTGTCAGTGAAGGTCATTCGAAAGGTTGGGTGACATGTTTGTGGGCGGGGAAAACCGCTTTCAGAAGGAATGAATAAATAGCTTTATGTCAAATCTGAGTAATGCAAGGATAAGACTTTCACCGATATCCGCTCAAATGCCAGACATTTTGAATTATATACAGGCTACAATCACATAAATGGTTGTTGTTATAGCCATATTAGTGATCGGTGACCTGATCGGGTGAGAGCTCCGCCGTACTATTCTCTGAGGTCACAGGTGTGTGGTCACAGGTAACGCCGTACTGGTCACAGGTTCTGAGGTCACAGGTTCTGAGGTCACATGTTCTGAGGTCACAGGTATGTGGTCACAGGTTACGCCGTACTGGTCACAGGTTCTGAGGTCACAGGTGTGTGGTCACAGGTAACGCCGTACTGGCCACAGGTTCTGAGGTCACAGGTTCTGAGGTCACAGGTTCTTAGGTCACAGGTTACGCCGTACTGATTACAGGTTCTGAGGTCACAGGTAACGCCGTACTGGTCATAGGTTCTGAGGTCCCAGGTTACGCCGTACTGGTCACAGGTTCTGAGGTCACAGGTGTGTGGTCACAGGTAACGCCGTACTGGTCACAGGTTCTGAGGTCACAGGTGTGTGGTCACATGTTCTGAGGTCACAGGTTACGCCGTACTGGTCACAGGTTCTGAGGTCACAGGTAACGCCGTACTGGTCACAGGTTCTGAGGTCACATGTAACGCCGTACTGGTCACAGGTTCTGAGGTCACAGGTTCTGAGGTCACAGGTTACGCCGTACTGGTCACAGGTTCTGAGGTAACAGGTGTGTGGTCACAGGTAACGCCGTACTGGTCACAGGTTCTGAGGTCACAGGTTCTGAGGTCACATGTAACGCCGTACTGGTCACAGGTTCTGAGGTCACAGGTTCTGAGGTCACATGTAACGCCGTACTGGTCACAGGTTCTGAGGTCACAGATTATGAGGTCACAGGTTACGCCGTACTGGTCACAGGTTCTGAGGTAACAGGTGTGTGGTCACAGGTAACGCCGTACTGGTCACAGGTTCTGAGGTCACAGGTGTGTGGTCACAGGTTACGCCGTACTGGCCACAGGTTCTGAGGTCACAGGTGTGTGGTCACAGGTAACGCCGTACTGGTCACAGGTTATGAGGTCACAGGTAACGCCATACTGGTCACAGGTTTTGAGGTCACAGGTGTGTGGTCACAGGTTACGCCGTACTGGTCACAGGTTCTGAGGTCACAGGCTGTCACACAAACAATGGATGTGCCACAAAAAACAAACGTCTGTGTGCTTACACGTTGGTGGTTGGACAAAACAGCAGAATAGACAGGAAAAGCAGTTAAAATACAATATGTTTGGTATAAGTTATGACTACAAAAATATGCATTCATAACTGATATCTTGATATCAGGATAATCAGGCAGCACGTATCCATTGAGAACGCAACCTATTTCGAAAGGAGAACGCGCATCCATTGCAAGTCAAGAACGAACGGCTAACTCAGAGGAAAATATTAAACGTCCAACATCACATGATACATTACAGACATTATCAGGTGCAGAAGTCGTGGACGTGGTCATCAAAATCGTGTAAAACTTTCCGATGCTGGTTCAGATATAATTCGAAGGGTAGTTCCAAAAATATAGGCAATTATTTCTTCACAAATAACATATCCACCATTATCAAACAAGATCGAAACAAATCTGCCCCAAAAACAAGTTTAAAAACTCTGCAAAAAAATAAACAACAAAAATACCATTCCCGTAGCTAGCCTTCACCACTTCTCGCTAAGCCTTGAAAACTCTACCGAGCGCGGAAATCGACCAGCTGCTGCTGGTGGCTGCGACTTGGCTCTGGCTGCTGGGTAAACAAACACAGGGAGACTGCCGGCTGTGACGGGGGGCCAGACGAGGCGCCACAGGGAGACGGCCGCCTGTGACGGGGCCACAGGGAGGCGGCCGGCTGTGACGGAGCCACAGGGAGGCGGCCGGCTGTGACGGAGCCACAGGGAGGCGGCCGGCTGTGACGGGGCCACAGGGAGGCGGCCGGCTGTGGCGGGGCCACATGGAGGCGGCCGGCTGTGACGGGGCCCCAGGGAGGCGGCCGGCTGTGACGGGGCCACAGGGAGGCGGCCGGCTGTGACGGAGCCACAGGGAGACGGCCGGCTGTGGCGGGGCCACATGGAGGCGGCCGGCTGTGACGGGGCCCCAGGGAGGCGGCCGGCTGTGACGGGGCCCCAGGGAGGCGGCCGGCTGAGACGGGGCCACAGGGAGGCGGCCGGCTGTGACGGGGCCACAGGGAGGAGGCCGGCTGTGACGGGGCCACAGGGAGGCGGCCGGCTGTGAAGGGTCCACAGGGAGGCGGCCGGCTGTGACGGGGCCACAGGGAGGCGGCCGGCTGTGACGGAGCCACAGGGAGACGGCCGGCTGTGGCGGGGCCACATGGAGGCGGCCGGCTGTGACGGGGCCCCAGGGAGGCGGCCGGCTGTGATGGGGCCACAGGGAGCTGGCCGGCTGTGACGGGGCCACAGGGAGGCGGCCGGCTGTGACGGAGCCACAGAGAGACGGCCGCCTGTGACGGGGCCACATGGAGGCGGCCGGCTGTGACGGGACCACAGGGAGGCGGCCGGCTGTGACGGAGCCACAGGGAGACGGCCGGCTGTGACGGGGCCACAGGGAGGCGGCCGGCTGTGACGGAGCCACAGGGAGACGGCCGGCTGTGACGGGGCCACAGGGAGGCGGCCGGCTGTCGCGGGGCCACAGGGAGACGGCCGCCTGTGACGGGGCCACATGGAGGCGGCCGGCTGTGACGGGACCACAGGGAGGCGGCCGGCTGTGACGGGGGTCAGACCAGGCGCCACATGGAGACGGCCGCCTGTGACGGGGGCCAGACCAGGCGACACGGCGCGGCACGTGTGCCGGCGGTGCAGCCGTGCATGCGTCAGCGAGGAGTGAAAGCGATACACGCTAGCCGGACATGCCAGGCGGGGTGCTGACTAGCCACAACTGCCACCGATACACGCTAGCCGGACATGCCAGGCGGGGTGCTGACTAGCCAGGCGGGGTGCTGACTAGCCAGGCGGGGTGCTGACTAGCCACAACTGCCACCGATACACGCTAGCTGGACATGCCAGGCGGGGTGCTGACTAGCCACAACTGCCACCGGGACCGGCGTGTTTTGGAACGGGATGCCAATACCGAGGCGAGAATGAGAACATGCTAGACAAATGCCAGAGTGGATAGATTAGATTGGGCGATGGGTAAGACGCCTTAATCAGGACGGGCGAGACCGTAGAAACCCGATAGTGGTCGGGTAGTATGAACCACACACCAAATTTCAGTTTAATCGGTCCAGCCGTTTCTGCTATAGCAGGACAACTTTTTCTGACACCCCTGACGCGGCACGTGCCACGCGCCATGCTGACCCCTCATGTGAGACGAACATGTCAATAACATAATTGATTGAATGGGGCTATCAGATGGCGAAGACCGCTTGTCAATCGGATGAGGGATTCCAAAGATATAAGCTCCTCAAAAGCGTTATGGTCGTTATGGTCGTTATGGTCGTTATGGTCGTTATGGTCGTTATGGTCGTTATGGTCGTTATGGTCGTTATGGTCGCTATGGTCGATATGGTCGTTATGGTCGTTATGGTCGTTATGGTCGTTATGGTCGTTATGGTCGTTATGGTCGTTATGGTCGTTATGGTCGTTATGGTCGTTATGGTCGTTATGGTCGTTATGGTCGTTATGGTCGTTATGGTCGTTATGGTCGGTCGGGTCGGATGCTTATGTGAGAAAAATCCCGTATTCAGTGAGGAATCACGAGCGCTTCGCGCTCGCTCATAATAAGGGTAGTGATAGTGATAGTGATGATAAGCGGACATAAGCAGTAAAGCATTGATATAGAAAGGAAACGACCAGTGAACAACAAGAAAGACAGACGAAAACAGCTAAGTAAGATCAGAGGTCAAGTTGGAAAAAGGAAAAATGAGAGACCACACAGGAACAGACGACGAGAGAGAATGACTAAGAGCGGGGAGCGGGCAGGAGAGAGAACGACTAAGAGCGGGCATCGAGCAGGAGAGAGAACGACTAAGAGCGGGGAGCGGGCAGGAGAGAGAACGACTAAGAGCGGGCATCGAGCAGGATAGAGAACGACTAAGAGCGGGGAGCGGGCAGGAGAGAACGACTTAGAGCGGGCATCGAGCAGGAGGGAGAACAACTAAGAGCGGGCAGCGGGCAGGAGAGAGAACGACTAAGAGCGGGCATCGAGCAGGAGAGAGAACGACTAAGAGCGGGCAGCGGGCAGGAGAGAGAACGACTAAGAGCGGGCATCGAGCAGGAGAGAGAACGGCTAAGAGCGGGCATCGAGCAGGAGAGAGAACGGCTAAGAGCTGGCAGGAGCAGGAGAGAGAACGGCTAAGAGCGGGCAGGAGCAGGAGAGAGAACGGCTAAGAGCGGGCAGCGGGCAGGAGAGAGAACGACTAAGAGCGGGGAGGAGCAGGAGAGAGAACGACTAAGAGCGGGCAGCGGGCAGCGGGCAGCGATCATGGTAGTGACCAGCGGACCGTGGTGAAGTAGCACTAGAGAAAGAACATAATGGATCATAAAGTAGAGAAATGCAGAGGGAAAAACAGAAAAGCGAAGTTGACAGCAGAGAAAACAAACCAATACAAAGCCGAGGTACTCTGTGACTCCTATGTGCCGCCATCTCTCCATCCCCCGGCCATGAGTGAACCCTAACCCTAATGAAACAATCATTCCATGACTGCAGCGGCCCAATCGGTTACATTAATCGCCGCCGTGCTCAGCCGCGCCGACGGTTCAGGGGAACTCTTCATTAATCACGCTGGAGCGCCGTGCCAGCAGGTGACCTTAACTGAGCAAGCCTTAGCCAGTCACCACTGTACCCTCAGCCAGTCGCCACTGTACCCTCAGCCAGTCACTACTGTACCATCAGCCAGTCACCACTGGTCACTGTACCCTCAGTCAGTCACCACTGTACCCTAAGTCAGGCACCACTGTACCCTCAGCCAGTCACCACTGTACCCTCAGCCAGTCACCACTGTACCATCAGCCAGTCACCACTGTACCATCAGCCAGTCACCACTGTACCATCAGCCAGTCACCAATGTACCATCAGCCAGTCACCACTGGTCACTGTACCCTCAGGCAGTCACCACTGTACCCTAAGTCAGGCACCACTGTACCCTCAGCCAGTCACCACTGTACCCTCAGCCAGTCACCACTGTACCATCAGCCAGTCACCACTGTACCATCAGCCAGTCACCACTGTACCATCAGCCAGTCACCACTGTACAGGCCTGGTGAGTCAGAACTCGGAGGAGAGATAGCCGGGTCCGTCTAGCCGACTGCCTTCTGCTGCCAAAGACCGGCAGAATCATCAAATTTATACTCAGTGATCAAAACACGCGCTGCAGCAGTGCGGCGGTGCGGCGGTGTCGGACGGTGCGGCGGTGTCGGACGGTGCGGCGGTGTCGGACGGTGCGGCGGTGCGGCGGTGCGGCGGTGTCGGACGGTGCGGCGGTGTCGGACGGTGCGGCGGTGCGGCGGTGCGGCGGTGCGGCGGTGTCGGACGGTGCGGCGGTGTCGGACGGTGCGGCGGTGCGGCGGTGTCGGACGGTGCGGCGGTGTCGGACGGTGCGGCGGTGTCGGACGGTGCGGCGGTGTCGGACGGTGCGGCGGTGTCGGACGGTGCGGCGGTGCGGCGGTGTCGGACGGTGGGGTGGCCGGTGGGGTGGCCGGTGGCCGGCAGGAAATCTGTGTAGATCGACAAGGGCGCCGCGGCCCGGTCCGCCCGGTCCGCCCGGTCCGCCCGGTCCGCTGGGCGTTTTGTCCGGAGACAGCAGCCAAGGCCGACCGGAGGTTCGTCTCGGACGGTCTGGTCGGCTGCTGGCCGGTCCGAGGCGCGGTCCGTCTGACGGTCTGGTCGGCTGCTGGCCGGTCCGAGGCGCGGTCCGTCCGTCTGACGGTCCGTACCGCGGTACGTTCTGTCGTTCACGTCCCGCGGGCACGACTCACAGTCTTCCCCATGGTCTTCCCCACGGTCCGTCTGAGGTCTGCCCCATGGTCTTCCCCACGGTCCGTCTGAGGTCTGCCCCATGGTCTTCCCCACGGTCCGTCTGAGGTCTTCCCCATGGTCTTCCCCACGGTCCGTCTGAGGTCTGCCCCGTGGTCTTCCCCACGGTCCGTCTGAGGTCTGCCCCATGGTCTTCCCCACGGTCCGTCTGAGGTCTGCCCCATGGTCTTCCCCACGGTCCGTCTGAGGTCTTCCCCATGGTCTTCCATACGGTCCGTCTGAGGTCTGCCCCGTGGTCTTCCCCACGGTCCGTCTGAGGTCTGCCCCGTGGTCTTCCCCACGTTCCCCACGGTCCGTCTGAGGTCTGCCCCGTGGTCTTCCCCACGGTCCGTCTGAGGTCTGCCCCGTGGTCTTCCCCACGTTCCCCACGGTCCGTCTGAGGTCTGCCCCGTGGTCTTCCCCACGGTCCGTCTGAGGTCTGCCCCGTGGTCTTCCCCACGTTCCCCACGGTCCGTCTGAGGTCTGCCCCGTGGTCTTCCCCACGGTCCACCGTGTCACGGCGTGCCAGTGCCAGCGAGGGCAGTGCCCCGGTGCGTGCCAGTCACGGTCTGGCCACGTGAAAGACAGCTTCAGATACAGTGGCTGAATTTCGGCATCAACATGTATCAGAAAATATCAGGTTTCGGTATCCCACACAGGAGTGTCTGGCACTGTGCATGGCATCAGCAACAGTGCATGGTATCAGGAACAGTGCATGGTATCAGGAACAGTGCATGGTATCAGGAACAGTGCATGGTATCAGGAACAGTGCATGGTATCAGGAGCAGTGCATGGCATCAGGAACAGTGCATGGTATCAGGAACAGTGCATGGCATCAGGAACAGTGCATGGCATCAGGAACAGTGCATGGTATCAGGAACAGTGCATGGTATCAGGAACAGTGCATGGCATCAGGAACAGTGCATGACATCAGGAACAGTGCATGGCATCAGGAACAGTGCATGGCATCAGCAACAGTGCATGGTATCAGGAACAGTGCATGGCATCAGGAACAGTGCATGGTATCAGGAACAGTGCATGGTATCAGGAACAGTGCATGGCATCAGGAACAGTGCATGGTATCAGGAACAGTGCATGGTATCAGGAACAGTACATGGTATCAGCAACAGTGCATGGCATCAGGAACAGTGCATGGTATCAGGAACAGTGCATGGCATCAGGAACAGTGCATGGTATCAGGAACAGTGCATGGTATCAGCAACAGTGCATGGCATCAGGAACAGTGCATGGCATCAGGAACAGTGCATGGCATCAGGAACAGTGCATGGTATCAGGAACAGTGCATGGCATCAGGAACAGTGCATGATATCAGGAACAGTGCATGGTATCAGGAACAGTGCATGGTATCAGCAACAGTGCATGGCATCAGGAACAGTACATGGTATCAGGAACAGTGCATGGTATCAGGAACAGTGCATGGCATCAGGAACAGTGCATGGTATCAGGAACAGTGCATGGTATCAGGAACAGTGTATGGTATCAGGAACAGTGCATGGTATCAGGAACAGTGCATGGTATCAGGAACAGTGCATGGCATCAGGAACAGTGCATGGTATCAGGAACAGTGCATGGTATCAGGAACAGTGCATGGTATCAGGAACAGTGCATGGTATCAGGAACAGTGCATGGCATCAGGAACAGTGCATGGTATCAGGAACAGTGCATGGTATCAGGAACAGTGCATGGCATCAGGAACAGTGCATGGTATCAGGAACAGTGCATGGCATCAGGCACAGTGCATGGCATCAGGAACAGTGCATGGCATCAGGAACAGTGCATGGCATCAGGAACAGTGCATGGCATCAGGAACAGTGCATGGTATCAGGAACAGTGCATGGCATCAGGAACAGTGCATGGCATCAGGAACAGTGCATGGTATCAGGAACAGTGCATGGTATCAGGAACAGTGCATGGCATCAGGAACAGTGCATGGCATCAGGAACAGTGCATGGTATCAGCAACAGTGCATGGTATCAGCAACAGTGCATGGTATCAGCAACAGTGCATGGTATCAGGAACAGTGCATGGTATCAGGAACAGTGCATGGTATCAGCAACAGTGCATGGTATCAGCAACAGTGCATGGTATCAGCAACAGTGCCTGGTATCAGGAACAGTGCATGGTATCAGGAACAGTGCATGGTATCAGGAACAGTACATGGCATCATCAACAGTGTATGGTATCAGGAACAGTGCATGGTATCAGCAACAGTGCATAGTATCAGGAACAGTGCATGGTATCAGCAACAGTGCATGATATCAAGAACAGTGCATGGGATCAGCAACAGTGCATGGTATCAGGAACAGTGCATGGTATCAGGAACAGTACATGGTATCAGGAACAGTGCATGGTATCAGCAACAGTGCCTGATATCAGGAACAGTGCATGGTATCAGCAACAGTGCATGGTATCAGGAACAGTACATGGCATCATCAACAGTGTATGGTATCAGGAACAGTGCATGGTATCAGCAACAGTGCATAGTATCAGGCACAGTGCATGGTATCAGCAACAGTGCATGGTATCAGGAACAGTGCATGGTATCAGCAACAGTGCATGATATCAAGAACAGTGCATGGGATCAGCAACAGTGCATGGTATCAGGAACAGTGCATGGTATCAGGAACAGTGCATGTTATCAGCAACAGTGCATGGTATCAGCAACAGTGCATGGTATCAGCAACAGTACAAGGTATTATCAACAGTGTATGGTATCAGGAACAGTGCATGTTATCAGCAACAGTGCTTGAGTTTCAGGTATCGATATCAGGAGCACGCAGGTATCAGGAGCGCACCCTAATCAATTGGACAACGGACATTTCGCTTTTGATGGATATTAAATTCATTGTTTGTGAGATTGGCACGGATGTAAGCCGATTGCGATAATGATCGTTTTGTTCTTGCTACTGCTGTTGTTGTTGACGATGATGATTTTGGCTTAGAGGAACCGCAAATGTTAATTTAATACCATCGGATTGTTTTACGATCATGTGGTTGATAAAGACCACGACAAAAATCATACCACAAAGCAGACCTGCTGTGATACTTTGACAGTGACAGTGACACCTGTGTCACTATGGAGGGGAGTGGGGGGGGGGGGGGGGAGCTCAGTGGTGGACTCGTGACTCCATATGGTCACGCTGGGTGACCGAGTGACTGTCTGAGCAGGGGCTGTCAAGTCGTGACAGGGGACTGTAATTCACCTGCATGACATATACGTGGTGTTTTGGACATTTTCCAGACACTGGGTTACACGAAAATAGCTAACCGCTTTGTTTGACTGTGTACAATTTCCAATGCAAATGTAAATGCAAATGACTGGAAAGAACCGGCCTGCTGTTCCATTATTTCACAGTTGATGACAAGGTGTCGCGGGGCGAGGGAAAGCTGCAGGCCCAGCACGTCGACTCGAGTCGCCGAAGTCACGCGAAACAAACACCACCACATGAGACCGAAAATACAGCTTCACGGTCCCCCGGTCCGGGCATACCGAACCCATCCAAACATGTGCCTCGGATGGAGACTGGAAAGGTCTGGCGCTGGCCAATGGCCGTTTGATGCGACTCCGCCGGCAATACCCAGAATAAACACAGACATACATAAACACTGGCCATTGGCAGAGTGGCGCAGTACCCCTGCCCCCGGCCGTGAGGGGGAGGGGGAGGGGGGTGAGGACGGTGCAGGACTCACCCGGACCGGTTGGCTGAAGGTAGCGCCGCTCGTCTGCTCCATGAAGAAGTCGCGGGAGGCCTGCTGCGCGATTTGACATCGTGAGCGACGCTCCCGCTCGCGCTCGCGCTCACGAATCAGGTCCCGCTCCTGGCTGAAACGCAAAGGTCAAGGTCAGGGTGCGGGAAGTAGAGGGGTCAGTCGAGCGAAACAGGGCAGTTGAAACACTGATTAGAAACGCGAGGTTATATTGGGCTTAAGGCTGCGCGAGAGGTTGAGGATTAGTCCAGAATTCTGCTGTCAAGTGATCGCGCCCTTTGAGTGATAGATCACTGAAATGGCTGGTTGTATCATTGTTGATGTGAAGTCGAAAGAGCAACACTGTCCTTCAGTACGGCCACCGATCGGCCAGTGATGAGAGGCCAGTGATTTGATGGTGATCTAGGACTCGCAGCCATAAACCACTCAAATGTTCTCATCAGACAAATTCCTACTTATCAAAACTAAGCCAGTTGGTGGTGATGCAGGAATTCGAACACTCATTTTTAAATGCCACTACCGAGATTAAAAGGGTATCGTTTTAGCGTGTCATGACTTTCATGATGCATACATGGAAGACGACCCAGTGGACGGATCGTTGAGAGCAAGACGTCCAGCATATTAACCAGACATCGGTGAAGCAGGCTAAATGGATTCCGTGACAGCCACTCCATTCGTCATCGCCAGGTTTCAGCAGACATGGCTCAGCCGAATAGTTATCAGGGCCTGAGGACCACCCAAGTCGAAAAGGCAACTTAAACTTAGTACATTGCCTAGTGGTACAGATGTTGCAAAAATACTCCGGGGCCCACTCCCTGGGGACCACTCGCTGCACCAACACAGCCATGGTTGGGTGGTGCACCACCACTAAACATTACATAGCCTGGGTTCGATGCAGTCAGCCACGGCCTTTGTACCGCATGTTGTATACTGAATGGACGGGTTTGTCTTGACCAAGCCTGACGCATGTCCGGCATGTTAACCAGCCCGCCCGTTCAGATCGGCTACTGTGTGCCGGGACGGGACGGCCCTGTGAGCCGGGACGGGACAGCCCTGTGAGCCGGGACGGGACAGCCCTGTGAGCCGGGACGGGACAGCCCTGTGAGCCGGGACAGCCCTGTGAGCCGGGACGGGACAGCCCTGTGAGCCGGGACAGCCCTGTGAGCCGGGACGGGACGGCCCTGTGAGCCGGGACGGGACAGCCCTGTGAGCCGGGACGGGACAGCCCTGTGAGCCGGGACAGCCCTGTGAGCCGGGACAGCCCTGTGAGCCGGGACAGCCCTGTGAGCCGGGACGGGACAGCCCTGTGAGCCGGGACGGGACGGCCCTGTGAGCCGGGACGGGACAGCCCTGTGAGCCGGGACGGGACAGCCCTGTGAGCCGGGACGGGACAGCCCTGTGAGCCGGGACGGGACAGCCCTGTGAGCCGGGACGGGACAGCCGTGTGAGCCGGGACGGGACGGCCCTGTGAGCCGGGACGGGACAGCCCTGTGAGCCGGGACGGGACAGCCCTGTGAGCCGGGACGGGACGGCCCTGTGAGCCGGGACGGGACAGCCCTGTGAGCCGGGACGGGACGGCCCTGTGAGCCGGGACGGGACAGCCCTGTGAGCCGGGACGGCCTTGTGAGCCGGGACGGGACAGCCCTGTGAGCCGGGACGGGACAGCCCTGTGAGCCGGGACGGGACGGCCCTGTGAGCCGGGACGGGACAGCCCTGTGAGCCGGGACGGGACCGTCCTGTGAGCCGGGCCGGGACAGCCCTGTGAGCCGGGACGGGACAGCCCTGTATGCCGGGACGGGACGGCCCTGTGAGCCGGGACGGGACAGCCCTGTGAACCGGGACGGGACAGCCCTGTGAGCCGGGACGGGACAGCCCTGTGAGCCGGGACGGGACAGCCCTGTGAGCCGGGACGGGACAGCCCTGTGAGCCGGGACGGGACGGCCCTGTGACCCGGGACGAGACAGCCCTGTGAGCCGGGACGGGACGGCCCTGTGAGCCGGGACGGGACGGCCCTGTGAGCCGGGACGGGACAGCCCTGTGACCCGGGACGGGACGGCCCTGTGAGCCGGGACGGGACAGCCCTGTGAGCCGGGACGGGACGGCCCTGTGACCCGGGACGAGACAGCCCTGTGAGCCGGGACGGGACGGCCCTGTGAGCCGGGACGGGACAACCCTGTGACCCGGGACGGGACGGCCCTGTGAGCCGGGACGGGACAGTCCTGTGAGCCGGGACGGGACAGCCCTGTGACCCGGGACGGGACACCAACGAAGAAAGCACGTCTTGATGGGACCGGATACAAACTGGGCTAACACTGAACAGTGAACAGGTCATAATGGGATGGGACGAGGCACAGCTAAGGATCTGTACTCGGGACGGGCACTTCAGCTGCCAGGGTCACAGCGTTCCACCACCCTGGCGACGGCCGGCGCGGAGAGCGACAGGCACTGGCCTTGGATCCGAACAACAATGGGATAACGCCACTCGCAGACAATCAGCTAAATATGGAGACAAGATCAACGGGCAGTTTTATGCCAGCACAATGGACCTGCTGCAGAGAACCGTACGATGAGCGGCCTCAGACTTTATTCTCGTTTTGAAGCATTTCCGATAGGAGAGGAATCGGACTGAACAATACTTCCTGTTTATCGGTATTGCAGTAGAATAACGGTGCTAATAAATAATTCACTCAAGGTTAAATACTTCAACACGAGAAGTTAAATCCATGAGAACTTTCTAAAACGACACTTGTTTCGTCGATTCACCCGGCAACGTGAGTGACCTCAATGATAACGGAAAACACTGGCACATTTCAGTGACACACTGGCAGCGCAGCCCTTCGTGTTATGACATCCGCTGCCATCTGATTCTCCCAACCTACAGCCGCCGCTTCCCAACCCTGCACCGTGCAACCAGCACCGTGCGCAGAGTGCACTGTGCACGGTGTACGTACACTGTGCACGTGCAGTCTCATCACCACCCTCTCTCCGGTGCGGATCTGGCGCAACCCACCGCCGCGCCGGCCCGCCTCCGACCAAAGACTGCAGAGAGCGAAGACGGCGCCACAGATCGGGACTGGGCCGCTCGCTGTCCGCCTTCAGACAGCTGCCCCGCCTCCGACCACCGACTGCAGAGAGCGAAGACGGCGCCACAGATCGGGACTGGGCCGCTCGCTGTCCGCCTTCACAGCTGCCCCGCCTCCGACCACCGACTGCAGAGAGCGAAGACGGCGCCACAGATCGGGACTGGGCCGCTCGCTGTCCGCCTTCAGACAGCTGCCCCGCCTCCGACCACCGACTGCAGAGAGCGAAGACGGCGCCACAGATCGGGACTGGGCCGGTCGCTGTCCGCCTTCAGACACCTGCCCCGCTTACGACACGGCTCGAGTCCGTGAGCCGGCGGCGACCGGCTAGCCCCGGCCCCGCCCGTCCCGTACCGTCCCGGCCCGGCCCGGTCAGAGCTGCCGTGGGAACGGACAGAACCAGCTGGAGAGGACCCGGGCGACATGTGCTTTGTGATCAGCCTTGGAATTTGGGCCATTTTCTGGACTTTTTGGGTCCAAAGAATTTTGCTCTCTTCATATTTGTTCAGCAAATTTGCTCTCTTTTCGCCTGATCTTACAGACATTGTAGTTAAAGTATAATTCAATTTTCCTCACGAGGATTTAATATCTATTACAAATCAGGATTTTTAAACTTTCCAAGTAAAATAATTAAAACAAAAATGAAAATCTTAACTTGTCTGACAATACAATTTTACTCTCCACCTATGGATTTTTACTATCCGGGACCAGGTCATGAAATGACAAATCCAACACTGTTTGTGATGCAGAGGAAAGAGTGACCAGTGTTCTGCCAACGACGGGAGGGACAGATGACTTCCCGTGCTGGCGGCATGGCTAGAGGCCGGTGATGGAAATATTGACCGTGATGGGAAAAGTTTCCTGAAGAAGCCCCCGTCCGGGAAAAAACGTCATCCGTGATGGAAACACATCAGTGTTTCATAACATCAGTAAAATAAACACTATCAGTGATGGGAACGCCATCAATGATGGAATGACCTCGAGATGTGGAAATGTCTTCCGTGACAAAGGCACCATCCGCGTTCGGCGACCTCATCGGCGGCCAGATTTGCGAGTATCCGCCAACTCCCCGTCATCAGAGTGCAACTCTGTCCACAAATACTACCTACCGGCCGAGCAGAGGTCATCGCTCCGACGGTCAGATGTCTGACCTCAGTTAACTCGCCAGTTACTGGGGTATATTCCATAACGCAACTCAAGGCGGCCGCACACTGGGCCATTCGGCGCGCGATATCACTGCGACATTCCGCGGTTCCGCGGTGTTCAGCACAGAAAAAGCTCGTCCGGACTAGCATTATTCCGCGATATCGCGCGCCGAATGACGCAGTGTGCGGCCGCCTTTACTGGGGGGGGGGGGTATTTTTTGCCCCCTCGGATCTCCGGTACTACTCGACCGATTGTAAAAAATAAACGTCATTCGATAGCCCTGGGAAATTTATCGAAGGAAACAGCATTGCATTGTCAAGCATTGTTGACCTCGGGGTCACCGATGACGTCACAGGTCAGGTCATGTACAAAAATGTTTGACCGTGTCAAAAGGTCTCGATGGATGGAATTGTATTGGGCACCATGTGACCTTCGTTGTAGGAGCGCCCTAAAACCCAATCATCATCATCATGAATGGAATTGTCGCGCAAAATTGCGATATTAAACGCATAAGCATTCGATAATTCGGTATGATTCGTGTGTCTGACACTTCTAAGTACCATTATAAGCTGTTTATGACCTTGGGTCAGGTTAAGGTCATCCGAGGTCACGAGGTCAAACTGCAGATTACAGTCATTAGGAGTTGTAACACATGTTTATGGGTTTGTTCTTCGTCTAGAACGCGAAAAATGACCTTAGAACGTTGTTTGTTCCATATAAATAGAAGTAAAAAGCAAAAACGGAAATGCATTTTTTAAGCACAGCAATGCTGAGAGGTGGTCAGTTTTTGTCATTTAAAGGTTATAAGTCAGTAATTTTTGAAGATATCGACTTCAAATGTGTTACACATATTCACCGAACACGTCTCAATCACATATATTCCGGTTTCTGTATAATTCTGATTTTTTCTTGAAAATTTGGTAAAAACAAACACATATTTGGATTTCTCAAAATTTTGAATAAAAAAAACTCAAAAATCCGAGATGGCAGTTTGATAGCCTGGTCTATTGTCAGTAATTTGATTTAAGATAATTGAATTTATCTGAAACATTGTACCTTTGACAGCGTTTACCGCAAACAATTATTTTTCAACAAAAACTGAAGAACATGACGTCACTATGACGTCATTCTCGGTTGACCTATCATAACCTCATCTTTTTCCTCTGGCGAACATGTGTAGAATTGATGTGCGAGAAGGTACTGCAAGATTGGTGACGATACTGGCGTTAGTTTCGGAGTTATTGCAAAATAACGGGAGGGGGCAAAAAATAGCCCCCCCTGTAAGTCGCGGGTTAAAGGGAAATTGCCACATCGCAGGCCAATATGGAGTTTTTGGTGTATCGGTAGATTAAGCGTGTCCGGTTTCACCTGCAAAATTTGGTTCCCGAAACTCCCCCATTAGATTTAAAAAAAATACATTCGTACCGCTCATGATTGGCACACATTCGTAAAATTGGAGTCGCCTCCTCACTTAGAGTCGCCTCATTCTTTGCGGACTGTGATTTGCTTTTGAATATTGTAAACTCAAGATCACCATTCCGTCAGTGCACTTTACAATTAAAAGGCGTATACAGTTAATTATATTGTTAACAGCCACAACCTCTTCCATAATAAAACATGAATAAAACAGCAAGAATGGCTATGGCTCGACTTTGGGGCCGTAGGAGATTCGTGTCCAATACCGTATAACACAGATAGACTTTTCAAGGTCAAGTCTCGGCGAATTCGGACGCTTCGGCTTTGGGCGGGCGCCAATTTCACAGCCAAACTGGATGAGAGCGGCCATCATGAATACTGAGCACACCTGGGACCAACGTTTTGGAGTCAGAAATAAAATATAAAATTGCCGATACTCTGCTTTAGGTGCTGCAGGAGCAAAAAGTTTGAGCTTGAGCATACAGCTCAAACTTGATGTTGATCCCCACCATTCATTTAAGTTGCTTTTTAGAAATCCTCCGGATGTGGCAATATCACTTTAACAGAACAGCGGACGCCGAACAGAGGCCAGTCGCTGACCCCACAGCCGCAGTGTGCTGAATGTATGTTCTCAGATACGATCACCGTGACCGCGTCGGACGGTTCATCATGGTCGGCGCCGGGCCGGCCGGCAGTAGAGCGGATGTCGACAATTTTCTCCACCAGCCTGCCGCCCAGTGATGGCGCGGAGCGGAGACGGACGGCCTTGTCCGCCTGCCGCCCAGTATCACCCATCGAGGCGGAGGGTGACAGGGTCCTCCATTATCACCTAGTGATATGGAGGTGACGGGGTCCTCCATTTTCACCTAGTGATATGGAGGTGACAGGGTCCTCCATTATCACCTAGTGATATGGAGGTGACAGGGTCCTCCATTATCACCTAGTGATATGGAGGTGACAGGGTCCTCCATTATCACCTAGTGATATGGAGGTGACAGGGTCCTCCATTATCACCTAGTGATATGGAAGTGACAGGGTCCTCCATTATCACCTAGTGATATGGAGGTGACAGGGTCCTCCATTATCACCTAGTGATATGGAGGTGACTGGGTCCTCCATTATCACCTAGTGATATGGAGGTGACGGGGTCCTCCATTATCACCTAGTGATATGGAGGTGACGGGGTCCTCCATTATCACCTAGTGATATGGAGGTGACAGGGTCCTCCATTATCACCTAGTGATATGGAGGTGACGGGGTCCTCCATTATCACCTAGTGATATGGAGGTGACAGGGTCCTCCATTATCACCTAGTGATATGGAGGTGACAGGGTCCTCCATTATCACCTAGTGATATGGAGGTGACAGGGTCCTCCATTATCACCTAGTGATATGGAGGTGACAGGGTCCTCCATTATCACCTAGTGATATGGAAGTGACAGGGTCCTCCATTATCACCTAGTGATATGGAGGTGACAGGGTCCTCCATTATCACCTAGTGATATGGAGGTGACTGGGTCCTCCATTATCACCTAGTGATATGGAGGTGACGGGGTCCTCCATTATCACCTAGTGATATGGAGGTGACTGGGTCCTCCATTATCACCTAGTGATATGGAGGTGACAGGGTCCTCCATTATCACCTAGTGATATGGAGGTGACAGGGTCCTCCATTATCACCTAGTGATATGGAAGTGACAGGGTCCTCCATTATCACCTAGTGATATGGAGGTGACAGGGTCCTCCATTATCACCTAGTGATATGGAGGTGACTGGGTCCTCCATTATCACCTAGTGATATGGAGGTGACGGGGTCCTCCATTATCACCTAGTGATATGGAGGTGACGGGGTCCTCCATTATCACCTAGTGATATGGAGGTGACTGGGTCCTCCATTATCACCTAGTGATATGGAGGTGACAGGGTCCTTCATTATCACCTAGTGATATGGAGGTGACAGGGTCCTCCATTATCACCTAGTGATATGGAGGTGACAGGGTCCTCCATTATCACCCAGCGAGACTGCGTGGCGGCAGAGGGCGCATACCACCGTGCGTGGTTGCAGGGTGTTTATGGCTGGAGGTTATACACCGAAGGGCAGCAGTTGTGTGAAGGGTTGTTGGTAATTGTAGGTACCGTGGCTGGTAGTGTGAGCTTATATGGCTTGTAATAAGGATGACGTTGATAAGGGCGATGGAGGATGTTGTGCAAGGGCAGTCACAGGCCAAATAGCAGGCAGTCACAGGCCAAATAGCAGGCAGTTAGGGCAGTCACAGGCCAAAAAACAGGCAGTTAGGGCAGTCACAGACCAAATAGCAGGCAGTTAGGAGAGTCACAGGCTAAATAGCAGGCAGTCACAGGCAAAATAGCAGGCAGTTAGGGCAGTCACAGACCAAATAGCAGGCAGTTAGGGCAGTCACAGACCAAATAGCAGGCAGTTAGGGCAGTCACAGGCCAAAAACCAGGCAGTTAGGGCAGTCACAGACCAAATAGCAGGCAGTTAGGGCAGTCACAGGCCAAATAGCAGGCAGTTAGCACCGTTTGCTTTAATCGCTGCTAAAAACGCGCAAAGGGATGAAGAACGCCACTAAAAGAGCATTTAAAGACCGGGTAATGCACCCGCACTCTTTGATGATGGACTGAGTTCTGTTTATATATCAGATGGTTGTGTTTGCCATAATGATGGAATTAATATAGATTGGGATGATCATTAACATTACAATATTTGTGTATGTAAACAATGGCCGAAGTTACATAATCGAGCTTTCGTTTTTACAACATCTTCAAGATCTTGAAGATGTTGTAAAAACGAAAGCTCGATTCTGTAATTTCGGCTATTGTTTACATACAAATATTGCCTTGTTATTGATCATCCCAATCTATATTAATGAGTTATCTTTGAACAGGGTATTAGGGCAGTTCAGCACAATTCATTAAAGCGAAATAAGGATTGTAGGCGGATCTACCACTGTGTCAGTCACACTACCAGTGACACTGGCAGTTTAATTCGTGTCATACAGACTTGTATATGATTCAACTCTGATTGGGTCGCGACTCATGAATCTAGCAGTTTTTGCGACTCAAACTGATTGAGTCGCTATTTTTTTAAGGACTTGGCTTTGAATCGTGATTGAATCGACGAGCTCAGGTAGAAACCATGATTGAGTCGACAACAAATATTTAGAGAGCTGACTGAGTCGGGTTCGCGACTCAATCAACAAACATTTTAAGCTCAAAAGAAGCCTCCAAATTCCAAAACTTCGAGTTTTCAACCATGTAGGTAATATCCATCAACAATTCCAACATATAAATACAGATGCAGCACTATCAAATCACTTATCCGTTCTAAGTTGCAAATGTAGTCAATAGTCATAGTTTGAATTGCGATTGAGTCGTTTATGATGCAAAATGATTGAGTCGGGACTGATATGGCTCAAGGTCATTTTGAATCGATTGAGTCGAAAGCTCTGGCTCAAAGTCTTTGATTGAATCAAATGCAAAAAATGAAGGTCTGATTGAGTCGTGATTGAATCGACTAATGTTGATTTTTAGTCGTGATCGAATCGTTCGAGAGAAGACAAAATAATCGTATACAAGTCTGGTTTGTCATACTACCCTGATTGACACCGTCAGTAAATCGGCACCCTGATGCCAGTGTGTCCAGTGTGTGTCGCAGACCTGTGATATCCCACGAGGAGTCTGGACTTGGCGAGAAAGGCCCAGTTGAACGCAGCAGCGTCAGAGCGATCACCGTTTATTATCGGAACAAATGAGGTCGGAGGACAACGCAGCTCAAATCAGTCAATCCCGTCCCTGCCCTGTCCCATCCCTGCCCTGTCCCATCCCTGCCCTGTCCCGTCCCTGCCCTGTCCCATCCCTGCCCTGTCCCGTCCCTGCCCTGTCCCGTCCCTGCCCTGTCCCGTCCCTGCCCTGTCCCATCCCTGCCCTGTCCCGTCCCTGCCCTGTCCCATCCTGCCCTGTCCCATCCCTGCCCTATCCCGTCCCTGCCCTGTCCCGTCCCTGCCCTGTCCCATCCCTGCCCTGTCCCGTCCCTGCCCTGTCCCATCCCTGCCCTGTCCCGTCCCTGCCCTGTCCCATCCCTGCCCTGTCCCGTCCCTGCCCTGTCCCGTCCCTGCCCTGTCCCATCCCTGCCCTGTCCCATCCCTGCCCTGTCCCGTCCCTGCCCTGTCCCGTCCATGCCCTGTCCCATCCCTGCCCTGTCCCATCCCTGCCCTATCCCGTCCCTGCCCTGTCCCATCCCTGCCCTGTCCCATCCCTGCCCTGTCCCATCCCTGCCCTGTCCCGTCCCTGCCCTGTCCCATCCCTGCCCTGTCCCGTCCCTGCCCTGTCCCGTCCCTGCCCTGTCCCATCCCTGCCCTGTCCCATCCCTGCCCTATCCCGTCCCTGCCCTGTCCCTGCCCTGTCCCGTCCCTGCCCTGTCCCATCCCTGCCCTGTCCCGTCCCTGCCCTGTCCCTGCCCTGTCCCATCCCTGCCCTGTCCCATCCCTGCCCTGTCCCGTCCCTGCCCTGTCCCATCCCTGCCCTGTCCCGTCCCTGCCCTGTCCCGTCCCTGCCCTGTCCCATCCCTGCCCTGTCCCATCCCTGCCCTATCCCGTCCCTGCCCTGTCCCGTCCCTGCCCTGTCCCATCCCTGCTCTGTCCCGTCCCTGCCCTGTCCCGTCCCTGCCCTGTCCCATCCCTGCCCTGTCCCATCCCTGCCCTGTCCCATCCCTGCCCTATCCCGTCCCTGCCCTGTCCCATGCCACCGTGCGTGGTTGTAGGGTGTTTATGGCTGGAGGTTATACACCGAAGGGCAGCAGTTGTGTGAAGGGTTGTTGGTAATTGTAGGTACCGTGGCTGGTAGTGTCCTGTCCCATCCCTGTCCTGTCCCATCCCTGCCCTGTCCCATCCCTGCCCTGTCCGTCCCTGCCCTGTCCCATCCCTGCCCTGTCCCGTCCCTGCCCTGTCCCATCCCTGCCCTGTCCCATCCCTGCCCTGTCCCGTTCCTGCTAGTCACACTCGATTATCCACATTTTCCATTCGACGTTCGTTCACCTCAACTGGTTTGCGAATTGGAACAGCAGCGCATCATTGCAACACTATGTTCGTATTAATACACCGTCCACCGACTTAAAGTAAATCAACACCCGAGTCCAACAGACATTCAGCTTAAAACAGGTGCCTGACCGAATAACTCCTACATCAGTTCCTGAGAAGTATCGCGGCATGATTCCATCCATTGGCGTGATTCCATCCTTCGCGGTGTGATTCCATCCATTGTCTCCTCGTGGCGGGATTCCATCCATTGGCGTGATTCCATCCTTCGCGGCGTGATTCCATCCATTGTCTCATCGTGGCGTGATTCCATCCAGTGTCTCCTCGTGGCCATTGTCCGGTTGTTTGACAGTTTGGCCAGTGTCACCGCGCGGGGGGTGCGTCTCCAAGGCAACTAGGTAACAAACAGAGCATGCCGACCCCGTGGGCACACCCACACCGTACCCCCGCTGAGTTAGAGAGGCGCCACACCATCCAAACATCACAATAAAGACCATCCAAACATCACAATAAAGACCATCCAAACATCACAATCAAGAACAACTCCGGAGCCAAGCGGCCATTATACCGTGCAGTTTCGGAGTGCTCCGTGTGGGTGACATAATGACTGAATCAGACCTTTATAGCGTTTGCACCGAGTGGTGCAACTTCCATAGACACTGAGGTGGTTCCTAGATGGGGTCTAAATCAACGGTTACCGATACCGACACGCAGCGATTTTCCCCACTCTAAAATTTCGCCAGGCATGAGCGAAATCAGTGCGATGTTTGCCGAAGGCATCTTCAATTAGCGCCGAAGGCAAACACCGGACAAAGTCCACAGCTCGTTTTGACGCCGATCGGCCCACGCAGCCTGGCCGAGCTGCCGTAGCTCTGTGAGAAGCTGCAGTAGAGGGTGACGGTGACAGAGCGGGGCGATCGGCCCACGCAGCCTAGCCGAGCTGCTGTAGCTCTGTGAGAAGCTGCAGTAGAGGGTGACGGTGACAGAGCGGGACGATCGGCCCACGCAGCCTAGCCGAGCTGCTGTAGCTCTGTGAGAAGCTGCAGTAGAGGGTGACGGTGACAGAGCGGGGCGATCGGCCCACGCAGCCTAGCCGAGCTGCCGTAGCTCTGTGAGAAGCTGCAGTAGAGGGTGACGGTGACAGAGCGGGGCGATCGGCCCACGCAGCCTGGCCGAGCTGCTGTAGCTCTGTGAGAAGCTGCAGTAGAGGGTGACGGTGACAGAGCGGGGCGATCGGCCCACGCAGCCTGGCCGAGCTGCCGTAGCTCTGTGAGAAGCTGCAGTAGAGGGTGACGGTGACAGAGCGGGGCGATCGGCCCACGCAGCCTAGCCGAGCTGCTGTAGCTCTGTGAGAAGCTGCAGTAGAGGGTGACGGTGACAGAGCGGGGCGATCGGCCCACGCAGCCTAGCCGAGCTGCCGTAGCTCTGTGAGAAGCTGCAGTAGAGGGTGACGGTGACAGAGCGGGGCGATCGGCCCACGCAGCCTGGCCGAGCTGCCGTAGCTCTGTGACGAGCTGCAGTAGAGGGTGACGGTGACAGAGCGGGGCGATCGGCCCACGCAGCCTGGCCGAGCTGCCGTAGCTGTGTGACGAGCTGCAGTAGAGGGTGACGGTGACAGAGCGGGGCGATCGGCCCACGCAGCCTGGCCGAGCTGCTGTAGCTCTGTGAGAAGCTGCAGTAGAGGGTGACGGTGACAGAGCGGGACGATCGGCCCACGCAGCCTGGCCGAGCTGCCGTAGCTCTGTGACGAGCTGCAGTAGAGGGTGACGGTGACAGAACGGGGCTCGGCAGCCATGCGTATCAGCGACGGTTGATGACAAATGTGTAAAGTAATTGACGACCAGCCAGCTTTCTATTGTTATTTCATATTTCAACTTGTGCAAGATTGATTTTAAAATTGGTAAGCTCGTCGATTCTGCTTCGTGAAAAGACCTACCATGGGCAAAGGCTCCGAGTCGTGTACTGACTCGTCTGGTGGCTTGGCACGCATTAACTACCACCATCTAAGCCAAACACCCAAATAGACAAACACAAACTCACAACAAACTGTCCGGTTTAACGGAAAGCTCCAGCTTTTCCCTCAACTAATAAGCATGCTTCTTCACCGAGGACGCAGGAACAAAATATCGATAAGCGTTACGCAAGCTGTGTCTGCAGCTAATCAGCTGTGCTGTGTCTGCTGTGTCTGCTTCATGCAGCTAATGCAGCTAGTCGGGATGCAAGTGGTCAGTAGGGGGGGGGGGGGGGGGGGCATCAACAGAAGGGGTGGCGCTTATATGGCCCCAGCACCCCAGTGCGGTCCTTGATGAGTGGGTTTTTAATTTAGCTAATAAGTGAACCTAAATGCATAGGTATGTGTTACTAGGGTCTTTAATCGTAGATAATATTTCTACAGACGAAAGTGACTGCAAATCCCCAAGAAGAGTGCGTTGGTCTTATCTCGCTGCACGGACAAGCGTCATCACCTAAACCCTGCCACAAAGTGTTTGTGTCATCACCCTTTCCTGAGAGCTACCCAGCACGTCGCGTCACCGGCACCGATTGCGTCACAGTGACGTCACCAGTGTTTCTGCAACCCCCGCTCCGGCGGGGACAAACAGCACACGGGAGACGCGCGGTGTATGTGGCTGGTGCCGGACGGTCACCAAAACATGGCTGATTACTCGTCCTCGGAGAGATGCCGTTAGGGCTGATTACTCGTCCTCGGAGAGATGCCGTTAGGGCTGATTACTCGTCCTCGGAGAGATGCCGTTAGGGCTGATTACTCGTCCTCGGAGAGATGCCGTTAGGGCTGATTACTCGTCCTCGGAGAGATGCCGTTAGGGCTGATTACTCGTCCTCGGAGAGATGCCGTTAGGGGCGAGGTGAAGGGAATTAATTCACAGCGAGGTCAGACGGGCAAAACTTCACGGAAAACGGCATGACACATTGATCGTCAGACCAGCTAAGATGAAAACCATTCAACTTAGTCTTATCAAATATCGGAAACTCTTCTTCCTCGTCTTTCTCTCACATAGATCTTCCCTTGGCGATTATAATTGTATAACTCGCTCCATCCCTCTCATCTGCACCTAAACAACCGCTGGAACCGAGTTATATATTTGCAAGCTGCTTTCCATCATTTGTCAATTTGGAAAATGTAATCAATAAATGAATCAGTCATATTGGTAGCGCTAGCCAACCAGACTGCGGTTTCGTTGTGTTCAGTAGCGCTAGCCAACCAGACTGCGGTTTCGTTGTGCTCATTGTTGAATAAGGCACAGCCAGCAAAAGATCAGCGCCATGTTTTTGTCTTCTCTGATGCCCTTTAATCGACCACTCTTTTACGGCCACAGTTCTGCCTCGAAGTTCCAGTTTCATTTTGCTATTAAAAAACCATTCGCTACAGCATTAATACAAAATAAGTAAATTTCGAACTTGAATGGCACAGTGCTCGTTTATAATCCTCACAATTAAAAACCTTTGTATCTGATATGCAAGGGAGCTATAACTAACTAACTAAACTAATTAACTAAGTAACAAATTAACTAATTAACTAACTAACTAGTTAACTAATTAACTAATTAACTAATTAACTAATTAACTAATTAACTAATTAACTAACTAACTAACTAACTATAACTATAACTAAGAGCCCTTCACACGAGACACATTCCCTTTAAACGAAGGACGGTGTGAGGTCGGTTCAGATTTGAAATGCCACCGAGTCTGACCTGACCCGATTTCAGTTACCACAGACATCATCGGCCGCCGTGACGTCATAAAGGAGAACCTCAGAAGCTAGTTTCCGAGATATTCGGGCCCGGTAGAACCATTCGCCGCAATTAGCGCACCGCTGCCACCCCTCAGAGGTGCTGTGGCTGCAGCATCGGAGGCACACCAGTCACGCAACGCGTCACGTTCGCGCTCAAATGCAAGTCCTCAAGGCTCAAATGTTTCCACAGCCTGAGCATGTCTGTGTCCACATGTCTGAGCTCGCCGTCTAGTTATTTAGAAACGGCAAACCAAGGCGACTCGGCGCTATTGAAACGCGCCTGCCCAACCGCACAAATAAGGCGGCGCATTCCGCTCCATCATATGTCGACATTAAGTCGCTGGCATGTCGGCCGGACTGTTTGTATCGTCCCTCAATGAGTCCGTGGAGTCATCGTGATACCACAGAACCGCGACCGCATACAGTACCCGCCCCGCAGGATACTGTACAGAATACTGATATCCGCCTCGCAGGATACTGTTACCCGCCCCGCAGGATACTGTGCAGGGCAGGATACTGTACAGGATACTGTTATCCGCCCCGCAGGATACTGTACAGGATACTGTTATCCGCCCCGCAGGATACTGTGCAGGATACTGTTATCCGCCCCGCAGGATACTGTTATCCGCCCCGCAGGATACTGCGCAGGATACTGCGCAGGATACTGTTATCCGCCCCGCAGGATACTGTGCAGGATACTGTTATCCGCCCCGCAGGATACTGTGCAGGATACTGTTATCCGTCCCGCAGGATACTGTGCAGGGCAGGATACTGTGCAGAATACTGTTATCCGCCCCGCAGGGTACTGTGCAGGACACTGTTATCCGCCCCGCAGGATACTGTGGAGGATACTGTTATCCGCCCCGCAGGATACTGTGGAGGATACTGTTATCCGCCCCGCAGGATACTGTACAGGATACTGTTATCCGCCCCGCAGGGTACTGTACAGGATACTGTTATCCGCCCCGCAGGGTACTGTACAGGATACTGTTATCCGCCCCGCAGGGTACTGTGCAGGATACTGTTATCCGCCCCGCAGGATACTGTGCATGATACGGTTATCCGCCCCGGAGGATACTGTACAGGATACGGTTATCCGCCCCGCAGGATACTGTTATCCGCCCCGCAGGATACGGTTATCCGCCCCGCAGGATACGGTTATCCGCCCCGCAGGATACGGTTATCCGCCCCGCAGGATACTGTGCAGGATACTGTTATCCGCCCCGCAGGATACTGCGCAGGATACTGTTATCCGCCCCGCAGGATACTGTGCAGGATACTGTTATCCGACCCGCAGGATACTGTTATCTGCCCCGCAGGATACTGTACAGGATACTGTTATCCGCCCCGCAGGGTACTGTGCAGGATACTGATATCCGCCCCGCAGGATACTGTGCAGGATACTGTTATCCGTCCCGCAGGATACTGCGCAGGATACTGTTATCCGCTCCGCAGGATACTGTGCAGGATACGGTTATCCGCCCCGCAGGATACGGTTATCCGCCCCGCAGGATACGGTTATCCGCCCCGCAGGATACTGTGCAGGATACTGTTATCCGTCCCACAGGATACTGTACAGGATACTGTTATCCGCCCCGCAGGATACTGTGCAGGATACTGTTATCCGCCCCACAGGATACTGTGCAGGGCAGGATACTGTGCAGAATACTGTTATCCGCCCCGCAGGATACTGTGCAGGATACTGTTATCCGTCCCGCAGGATACTGTTATCCGTCCCGCAGGATACTGTGCAGGATACTGTTATCCGCCCCGCAGGATACTGTGCAGGATACTGTTATCCGTCCCGCAGGATACTGTTATCCGTCCCGCAGGATACTGTGCAGGATACTGTTATCCGTCCCGCAGGATACTGTTATCCGCCCCGCAGGATACTGTACAGGATACTGTTATCCGCTCCGCAGGATACTGTGCAGGATACTGTTATCCGCCCCGCAGGATACTGTGGAGGATACTGTTATCCGCCCCGCAGGATACTGTACAGGATACTGTTATCCGCCCCGCAGGATACTGTGGAGGATACTGTTATCCGCCCCGCAGGATACTGTACAGGATACTGGTATCCGCCCCGCAGGATACTGTGCAGGATACGGTTATCCGCCCCGCAGGATACTGTGCATGATACTGTTATCCGCCCCGCAGGATACTGTACAGGATACTGTTATCCGCCCCGCAGGATACTGTGGAGGATACTGTTATCCGCCCCGCAGGATACTGTACAGGATACTGTTATCCGTCCTGCAGGATACTGTACAGGATACTGTTATCCGCCCCGCAGGGCCCGACTCCTCGCAGCCTCGGCTCGCGGCTCGGTTCCGTTTCGATTCGTCACTAGAACGTGACAAAGACCACACCAGAAGCCCGCACAGGTGTGCCCTGTCCCCGTCCCGGGTTATGGCGTGTTAGGTCCGCCGGGGCAGCAGAGGTGCCAAGTGTCAGTTGACGGCAGAGGTGTCAGTGTCAGTTGACGGCAGAGGTGTCAGTGTCAGTTGACGGCAGAGGTGTCAGTGTCAGTTGACGGCAGAGGTGTCAGTGTCAGTTGACAGCAGAGGTGTCAGTGTCAGTTGACGGCAGAGGTGTCAGTGTCAGTTGACGGCAGAGGTGTCAGTGTCAAATGACGGCAGAGGTGTCAGTATCAGTTGACGACAGAGGTGTCAGCGTCAGTGTCAGTGTCAGTTGACGGCAGAGGTGTCAGTGTCAGTTGACGGCAGAGGTGTCAGTGTCAGTTGACGGCAGAGGTGTCAGTGTCAGTTGACGGCAGAGGTGTCAGTGTCAGTTGACGGCAGAGGTGTCAGTGTCAGTTGACAGCAGAGGTGTCAGTGTCAGTTGACGGCAGAGGTGTCAGTGTCAGTTGACGGCAGAGGTGTCAGTGTCAAATGACGGCAGAGGTGTCAGTATCAGTTGACGACAGAGGTGTCAGCGTCAGTGTCAGTGTCAGTTGACGGCAGAGGTGTCAGTGTCAGTTGACGGCAGAGGTGTCAGTGTCAGTTGACGGCAGAGGTGTCAGTGTCAGTTGACAGCAGAGGTGTCAGTGTCAGTTGACGGCAGAGGTGTCAGTGTCAGTTGACGGCAGAGGTGTCAGTGTCAAATGACGGCAGAGGTGTCAGTATCAGTTGACGGCAGAGGTGTCAGTGTCAGTTGACGGCAGAGGTGTCAGTGTCAGTTGACGGCAGAGGTATCAGTGTCAAATGACGGCAGAGGTGTCAGTATCAGTTGACGGCAGAGGTGTCAGTGTCAGTTGACAGCAGAGGTGTCAGTGTCAGTTGACGGCAGAGGTGTCAGTGTCAGTAGACGGCAGAGGTGTCAGTGTCAAATGACGGCAGAGGTGTCAGTATCAGTTGACGACAGAGGTGTCAGTGTCAGTTGACGGCAGAGGTGTCAGTGTCAGTTGACGGCAGAGGTATCAGCGTCAGTTGACGGCAGAGGTGTCAAAGTCAGTTGACAGCAGAGGTGTCAGCGTCAGTTGACGGCAGAGGTGTCAGTGTCAGTTGACGGCAGAGGTGTCAGTGTCAGTTGACGACAGAGGTGTCAGTGTCAGTTGACGGCGGAGGTGTCAGCGTCAGTTGACGGCAGAGGTATCAGCGTCAGTTGACGGCAGAGGTGTCAGTGTCAGTTGACGGCAGAGGTATCAGTGTCAGTTGACGGCAGAGGTGTCAGTGTCAGTTGACGACAGAGGTGTCAGCGTCAGTTGACGGCGGATGTGTCAGTGTCAGTTGACGACAGAGGTGTCAGCGTCAGTTGACGGCGGATGTGTCAGCGTCAGTTGACTGCAGAGGTATCAGTGTCAGTTGACGGCAGAGGTGTCAGTGTCAGTTGACGGGTGTCACCGTGTCGGCTGACGGGTGTCACCGGAGCCAGAAGTGCTGAGCACGCGATCCAGCCGGTTCAGCGTCCCACGCCGAGTTATACGAGCTGTAACCACCGGATGGCGACGAGATAGAGGTCATGACCCCCACTGACTGCAGGCTTCACGGCAGAACAGTCGTGCCAGTAAATTGTGGACGATGGGAACCGGCAGAGCGGGAATCGGTGGGACGATATGCTAGGGCCAGAGCGGGAATCGGTGGGACGATATGCTAGGGCCGGAGCGGGAATCGGTGGGACGATATGCTAGGGCCGGAGCGGGAATCGGTGGGACGATATGCTAGGGCCGGAGCGGGAATCGGTGGGACGATATGCTAGGGCCAGAGCGGGAATCGGTGGGACGATATGCTAGGGCCGGAGCGGGAATCGGTGGGACGATATGCTAAGGCCAGAGCGGGAATCGGTGGGACGATATGCTAGAGCCGGAGCGGGAATCGTTGGGACGATATGCTAAGGCCAGAGCGGGAATCGGTGGGACGATATGCTAGAGCCGGAGCGGGAATCGTTGGGACGATATGCTAAGGCCAGAGCGGGAATCGGTGGGACGATATGCTAGGGCCGGAGCGGGAATCGGTGGGACGATATGCTAGGGCCAGAGCGGGAATCGGTGGGACGATATGCTAGGGCCGGAGCGGGAATCGGTGGGACGATATGCTAGAGCCGGAGCGGGAATCGTTGGGACGATATGCTAAGGCCAGAGCGGGAATCGGTGGGACGATATGCTAGGGCCGGAGCGGGAATCGGTGGGACGATATGCTAGGGCCGGAGCGGGAATCGGTGGGACGATATGCTAGGGCCAGAGCGGGAATCGGTGGGACGATATGCTAGGGCCGGAGCGGGAATCGTTGGGACGATATGCTAGAGCCGGAGCGGGAATCGTTGGGACGATATGCTAGGGCCAGAGCGGGAATCGGTGGGACGATATGCTAGGGCCGGAGCGGGAATCGGTGGGACGATATGCTAGGGCCGGAGCGGGAATCGGTGGGACGATATGCTAGGGCCGGAGCGGGAATCGGTGGGACGATATGCTAGGGCCAGAGCGGGAATCGGTGGGACGATATGCTAGGGCCGGAGCGGGAATCGTTGGGACGATATGCTAGAGCCGGAGCGGGAATCGTTGGGACGATATGCTAGGGCCAGAGCGGGAATCGGTGGGACGATATGCTAGGGCCGGAGCGGGAATCGGTGGGACGATATGCTAGGGCCGGAGCGGGAATCGGTGGGACGATATGCTAGGGCCGGAGCGGGAATCGGTGGGACGATATGCTAGGGCCGGAGCGGGAATCGGTGGGACGATATGCTAGGGCCGGAGCGGGAATCGGTGGGACGATATGCTAGGGCCGGAGCGGGAATCGGTGGGACGATATGCTAGGGCCAGAGCGGGAATCGGTGGGACGATATGCTAGAGCCGGAGCGGGAATCGGTGGGACGATATGCTAAGGCCAGAGCGGGAATCGGTGGGACGATATGCTAGAGCCGGAGCGGGAATCGGTGGGACGATATGCTAGAGCCGGAGCGGGAATCGGTGGGACGATATGCTAAGGCCGGAGCGGGAATCGGTGGGATGATATGCTAAGGCAGTAAGTAGCCAGTAACTATACTTTCTTCACACTTTTTGAAACGTTTAAACTTGTGATAAGAAACGGAATGTTTGGGTCCAACTGTGACAGTTCAAGTTTTGATATCGACAAATATATTTTACAGTGGGCTTGCAAGACGTTAGTTGTCCGAAACTATTGTGGCATGGCCCCGATGGATATTGCGAAAGCGACCTAGCGAAAACAGCAGATTTTCCTTGACTACAGCATTTCAGCAGGACTCAAACATTGTAGACAATAATCAGTAATCACCCATTTTCCCTGTCCACTCGATACATTGGTCAAACCAGCGCGAGCTGTCTCAATAAAGGAGTGGGCCGTCCAGCCCGGGGACAGGTCAGCAGGCTACAGTCTCAATAAAGGAGTGGGCCGTCCAGCCCGGGGACGGGTCAGCAGGCTGTAAGAGGAGTGGGCCGTCCAGCCGGGGGACAGGTCAGCAGGCTACAGTCTCAATAAAGGAGTGGGCCGTCCAGCCCGGGGACGGGTCAGCAGACTGTAAGAGGAGTGGGCCGTCCAGCCGGGGGACAGGTCAGCAGGCTGTAAGAGGAGTGGGCCGTCCAGCCCGGGGACGGGTCAGCAGGCTACAGTCTCAATAAACGAGTGGGCCGTCCAGCCCGGGGACGGGTCAGCAGGCTGTAAGAGGAGTGGGCCGTCCAGCCGGGGGACGGGTCAGCAGGCTACAGTCTCAATAAAGGAGTGGGCCGTCCAGCCCGGGGACGGGTCAGCAGGCTGTAAGAGGAGTGGGCCGTCCAGCCCGGGGACGGGTCAGCAGGCTGTAAGAGGAGTGGGCCGTCCAGCCCGGGGACGGGTCAGCAGGCTGTAAGAGGAGTGGGCCGTCCAGCCGGGGGACAGGTCAGCAGGCTGTAAGAGGAGTGGGCCGTCCAGCCCGGGGACGGGTCAGCAGGCTGTAAGAGGAGTGGGCCGTCCAGCCCGGGGACGGGTCAGCAGGCTGTAAGAGGAGTGGGCCGTCCAGCCCGGGGACGGGTCAGCAGGCTGTAAGAGGAGTGGGCCGTCCAGCCGGGGGACAGGTCAGCAGGCTGTAAGAGGAGTGGGCCGTCCAGCCCGGGGACGGGTCAGCAGGCTGTAAGAGGAGTGGGCCGTCCAGCCCGGGGACGGGTCAGCAGGCTGTAAGAGGAGTGGGCCGTCCAGCCCGGGGACGGGTCAGCAGGCTGTAAGAGGAGTGGGCCGTCCAGCCCGGGGACGGGTCAGCAGGCTGTAAGAGGAGTGGGCCGTCCAGCCCGGGGACGGGTCAGCAGGCTACAGTCTCAATAAAGGAGTGGGCCGTCCAGCCCGGGGACGGGTCAGCAGGCTGTAAGAGGAGTGGGCCGTCCAGCCGGGGGACGGGTCAGCAGGCTGTAAGAGGAGTGGGCCGTCCAGCCGGGGGACAGGTCAGCAGGCTACAGTCTCAATAAAGGAGTGGGCCGTCCAGCCCGGGGACGGGTCAGCAGGCTGTAAGAGGAGTGGGCCGTCCAGCCCGGGGACGGGTCAGCAGGCTGTAAGAGGAGTGGGCCGTCCAGCCGGGGGACAGGTCAGCAGGCTACAGTCTCAATAAAGGAGTGGGCCGTCCAGCCCGGGGACGGGTCAGCAGGCTGTAAGAGGAGTGGGCCGTCCAGCCCGGGGACGGGTCAGCAGGCTGTAAGAGGAGTGGGCCGTCCAGCCCGGGGACGGGTCAGCAGGCTGTAAGAGGAGTGGGCCGTCCAGCCCGGGGACGGGTCAGCAGGCTGTAAGAGGAGTGGGCCGTCCAGCCCGGGGACGGGTCAGCAGGCTACAGTCTCAATAAAGGAGTGGGCCGTCCAGCCCGGGGACGGGTCAGCAGGCTGTAAGAGGAGTGGGCCGTCCAGCCGGGGGACGGGTCAGCAGGCTGTAAGAGGAGTGGGCCGTCCAGCCCGGGGACGGGTCAGCAGGCTGTAAGAGGAGTGGGCCGTCCAGCCCGGGGACGGGTCAGCAGGCTGTAAGAGGAGTGGGCCGTCCAGCCGGGGGACAGGTCAGCAGGCTACAGTCTCAATAAAGGAGTGGGCCGTCCAGCCCGGGCACGGGTCAGCAGGCTGTAAGAGGAGTGGGCCGTCCAGCCCGGGGACGGGTCAGCAGGCTGTAAGAGGAGTGGGCCGTCCAGCCCGGGGACGGGTCAGCAGGCTGTAAGAGGAGTGGGCCGTCCAGCCCGGGGACGGGTCAGCAGGCTGTAAGAGGAGTGGGCCGTCCAGCCCGGGGACGGGTCAGCAGGCTGTAAGAGGAGTGGGCCGTCCAGCCCGGGGACGGGTCAGCAGGCTGTAAGAGGAGTGGGCCGTCCAGCCCGGGGACGGGTCAGCAGGCTGTAAGAGGAGTGGGCCGTCCAGCCCGGGGACGGGTCAGCAGGCTGTAAGAGGAGTGGGCCGTCCAGCCCGGGGACGGGTCAGCAGGCTGTAAGAGGAGTGGGCCGTCCAGCCGGGGGACAGGTCAGCAGGCTACAGTCTCAATAAAGGAGTGGGCCGTCCAGCCCGGGGACGGGTCAGCAGACTGTAAGAGGAGTGGGCCGTCCAGCCCGGGGACGGGTCAGCAGGCTGTAAGAGGAGTGGGCCGTCCAGCCGGGGGACAGGTCAGCAGGCTACAGTCTCAATAAACGAGTGGGCCGTCCAGCCCGGGGACGGGTCAGCAGGCTGTAAGAGGAGTGGGCCGTCCAGCCCGGGGACGGGTCAGCAGGCTGTAAGAGGAGTGGGCCGTCCAGCCGGGGGACAGGTCAGCAGGCTACAGTCTCAATAAACGAGTGGGCCGTCCAGCCCGGGGACGGGTCAGCAGGCTGTAAGAGGAGTGGGCCGTCCAGCCCGGGGACGGGTCAGCAGGCTGTAAGAGGAGTGGGCCGTCCAGCCGGGGGACAGGTCAGCAGGCTACAGTCTCAATAAAGGAGTGGGCCGTCCAGCCCGGGGACGGGTCAGCAGGCTGTAAGAAGAGTGGGCCGTCCAGCCCGGGGACGGGTCAGCAGGCTGTAAGAGGAGTGGGCCGTCCAGCCCGGGGACGGGTCAGCAGGCTACAGTCTCAATAAACGAGTGGGCCGTCCAGCCCGGGGACGGGTCAGCAGACTGTAAGAGGAGTGGGCCGTCCAGCCCGGGGACGGGTCAGCAGGCTGTAAGAGGAGTGGGCCGTCCAGCCGGGGGACAGGTCAGCAGGCTACAGTCTCAATAAAGGAGTGGGCCGTCCAGCCCGGGGACGGGTCAGCAGGCTGTAAGAGGAGTGGGCCGTCCAGCCCGGGGACGGGTCAGCAGGCTGTAAGAGGAGTGGGCCGTCCAGCCCGGGGACGGGTCAGCAGGCTACAGTCTCAATAAAGGAGTGGGCCGTCCAGCCCGGGGACGGGTCAGCAGGCTGTAAGAGGAGTGGGCCGTCCAGCCGGGGGACAGGTCAGCAGGCTACAGTCTCAATAAAGGAGTGGGCCGTCCAGCCCGGGGACGGGTCAGCAGGCTACAGTTGGCAGCCCACTGAGCTGGCACCGTGCCAAATGGCAGCTCGCAGCGCCGACTGAGGGAGAACACAAGCTTCTCTCCGCCGCCGCCCGCTCTAGACCTGATGCAACTGCAGTGCAGGCTGCCAGCCCGAGTCACACTCATCAGAGTCAGTATCAGATCACGAGTGCACTCGAAGTCTTTATGGCCTTGTCGAGAACGACCTAGTCATCAATCACATACCAACCTCGCTACAGACACGTGGCTTTGTCGGCTGGGCACCTGCTAATCACCAAATCCGTCAACCCTGCGGACTGGCGACATGAACAAATGTGCTAAACGTGAAGAAGCTACACAATGCATTCACCCTATAGTCAGCCGCCGCGCCCTGCTGTGAGGGTGCAGTGGCCCGGCAACACAACTCGATCGAGCGTTCGCCACCCCTACAGGGGGGCCACCCCTGCAGGGGGCTGCAGCAGCCGGGCCCGAGGCGGAATGAGTCATCAGGCGGTGATCAATGATCGCATTACCAGTTCTTTGTGTGACCGCGAAGTGTGCGCGGCTGAGCACTGCGCAGGCGAGGTGTTTCCTCCTCCGTGGATGACACCGCACCCTGTGTCGGCTTCGGCACGCCACAAGACAGCGTTGTTGTCAGACTTGAGACTTTCCCGCTTTTTGGAGAATACACCCTAGCTATTTCTGTTTCACAATTTGCATGGTCCAGTGCGCGACGAAGGTTATCGGGCATATTCAGAGCACTGGCGGATACGGACCAGCCAAAAAAGTTTTGGTGGTTCGGACAAAATCCGTTAATTCCGACAATTTCAAAGGTTCATCGGTTTTCGTTTCCTCGTGCATCAAAGGGACTGTCCCATCTTCCCAAAAGTAATCAAATGTGCGCCGCTTGTGGTGTAAAATATGAAGTAATTGCTGCCGAACACCATTATGACATTTGTTTCTCGCAAACAGTGCTCAATTTCATAAAAGTTAAGTTTTAATATTTGGGTTGATGACGTCATATTGAGCTCTTAGAGAGCTACACAGAAATCCTTTACGCTGCCAAAGTATGGGCACAATTATTTCAAGACAATTCTGGCGCTTTGAATACAAATGGTGATGATGATTGGGGCTTAAGGGCGCCGCAAGCTTTGAATACAAAACAAACCAACTACCAAACCATTGAAACGTAGCAAATATCTCTAAGGTTCACCTTAAAACAAGTCGACTAGCATCACCATTTGGTAAAGAGAGATGACGTCATCGGCTTTAAGCCCCTATTAAAATACACGTAGGGCTTATTCGTTACAATTGTCAAGACCAAGCTCGCATTTCTTTTCTATTATACCTATGTGGTTGTTTTAAATGCTACCCTACTTAATTTCAATGCAAATCCAACAACATGGCTATCTCAACTCAAAACTAATGTTAAGGTGGGAGTGTCCCTTTAACCCTCGCCCAACGTTTTTGTTCACCTTCGCCCTACGGGGGGGCGGGATGACAGACCCCCCCCCCGTTAACTTCCAAACCAAGCGACTTAGAGTAATGCGGTAAGAACCAGCATATTGCCTGTCATGAGATGAATCTAACAGTATGCGATTTTTAGGTTTCAGGTCAACGGGTGACCTCCAAGGTCATGTGAATGACCTAAGATCGACCACGTCCACAAATAGCGATTGTACAGGGCGTTTAGTATAACTTCCGAAACGGAAGAGAGATAGAGAGACACCGTAAAAAGTAACGTGTTGCCTTGTCATAAGGAGAATCCAAAGGCATCCATTTTGAGCATCTAGGTGAACTGGTGACCTTTGGGGTCAGGTCAATGACCCTTTGGGGTCTGACATGACCTTGACGAAAAGGTCATGTCACAATCTAATAGTCGTATACACTTCAAATTTTCATAGGATACGTATAATTGTTGTAAAATCAGCTACCGAAAATTTCAGCAAGATGCGCCGCATGTGTAAAAAGTTATTCAAGAAAACCGCGAGGGGGGGGGGGTGTCAGCCCCCACCCCGTAGGGCAGAGGGTTAAGAACTGATTCAAAGCGAATTTCTTTTTGTAAATAGTTGCTAGCTTTCCATTGAGGGTCAGGTCAATGGCCCTTTGGGGTCTGACATGACCTTGACGAAAAAGGCCATAGGTCACAATCTAAGAGTCGTATACACTTTCAAATTGTCATAGGACACGTACAATTGTTGTAAACTCAGCTACTGAAAATTACAGCAAGATGCGCCGCATGTGGTAAAAAGTTATTCAAGGAAAAACCTCAGGGGGCAGTCAGCCCCGCCCCCCCCCCCCCCCCACCCCCACCCCACCCCCGCAGGGGCGAGGGTTAAGAACTGATTTCAAAGCGAGTTTCTTTTGTAAATAGTTGCTAGCTTTCCATTGAGATTAGGATGAGCCATTAGGGGTCATAGGCTAGCTCCGAAGCCTCACTCTCTGATCCGCTCGTGATTCGGAGTTTATAAACCCGAAAGAAATAACATTATTATGTTTATTAAAAAAAAAAAAACATTACGATTCGTGCTTTTCAAATACGGAGGGGGGGGGATTGGTTTTCTCCTCCTGAGAAACCTTCACGGGTGGCAGACCAAAGGCACGGGTGGCAGAACCAAAGGCCTGGGTGGCAGAACCCAAAGGCACGGGTGGCCAGAACCAAAGGCACGGGTGGCAGAACCAAAGGCAAGGGTGGCAGAACCAAAGGCACGGGGTGCAGAACCAAAGGCATGGGTGCAGAACCAAAGGCACGGTGGCAGAACCAAAGGCACGGGGTGGCAGAACCAAAGGCATGGGTGGCAGAACCAAAGGCACGGGTGGCCAGAACCAAAGGCTTGGGTGGCAGAACAAAGGCACGGGTGGCAGAACCAAAGGCACGGGTGGCAGAACCAAAGGCACGGGTGGCAGAAACCAAAGGCACGGGTGGCAGAACCAAAGGCATGGGTGGCACAAAGGCATGGGTGGCAGAACCAAAGGCACGGGTGGCAGAACCAAAGGCACGGGTGGCAGAACCAAAGGCATGGGTGGCAGAACCAAAGGCACGGGTGGCAGAACCAAAGGCATGGGTGGCAGAACCAACGGCCACCATCTCGTGCCTACCGTCCAACACATCGAGGTCGAGCTTCTGGCGGCGTGCACCCCCCCCCCCCCCCCCCCCCCCCCCCTTCAGCCGCCGCAGAGGATGGTTACACACCGCACGCGATCCCGCCGTACCGTACCACCCCCCCCCCCCCCCCCCCCGATAGACGCAGAGCAGCCATTGCCTTCATGGCGGCCGGGGTCGGTGCCCGCGGGCAAATGTTCGGAAACAGCAGAGGAGAACGGCCTTCGCTGGGCGTCGGGCGCCGTGGCCCGGTGGGGTTGCGAAAATAGAACTGGCGGCCAAGGTCAGGGCTGACCTCATCGGTTCGGAGGTTACTGGTCAGGCTGGGACGGGTGAGTCGAGAGGGAGTGCCTACCGAAGCCATCGACAACACCTACGGTTCAATATAAACTTGTTGATGGCTAGTCAGCAGATGCGAGGCGGGGACAACCGATCAGCCTTCCTGAAACACATAGGCCCGGGAACGGGGGGGGGGGCACAGGGGGCGCTTGCCCTCCCCCCCCCCCCAACTTTGCCGTGGCTGATCTTAAAGTTCCGTAAAAAATAACCTATTTTTCATATGACATCGAAAGTGTGAGTTTATTTTGCAAAATTCTGCAAACATCACAGTTCACACTTCTACTCATGTTTAGATTATTTTTGTCGTTTGTCAGCGAGGTTCTGTATAAGAAACATGATGCAAGAAGCTAGGGGCGTCGCCACCGCGGGGGGGGGGCGGGGGCGGACCCCCAGGATCGCTTTGCCTCCCCCCAGATTAACATGATTTTAGCATCAGTCCTATGGGAATGGGGAATGGGGGGGGGGCAAACACCTGGCTTCCCCCCACCCTCCCCCTTTATGTGTCTGTATCCGGTAAAAAAAAACGCAATTTCAAAATATGACGTCATGATTTACCCATAGTTTATATGCCATGACAGTCAAAAAAGAAGATATCATTTTGAAATTTGGTATGGTAGTTGCCCATATGTCGTTATCTGACATATATTCCGTTTTTCAATATCTTTGAAAATTTGATTTTGTGAGCATTTTTGCAAAAAAGTTTTTTTGAAATTTTTGGGGTCAAAAACCATTATTTTATTTCGAGATAGCTTGTTTGTAGCCCTTGTAATTTTCTACCTTTTAGAGTTTTTCGATTGCATTTTGCTTCAAATGCGGCATTTGTACGGCCTGGCAAAGTTTAGCCGATTTTTGTGTCAAAATCGTGTTTAGTGACGTTACTAAATTCACTATATCTCGAAAAATTTCTGACGATTTTTTTCTCCATTTTTTCAAAAGGTGTAAAAATGATGCCCGGAAAGGTACTGAAAGTTTGGCGTCGATATCTGCATTAGTTATTGAGATATTCTTAATAGTCCTAAGGGGGGGCTAAAAAAGTCCCCCAGTGACTCGCGGGTTAAAGCGGCTCACTCACAGCTAATGCCGCGTAAAGCAGCTGTGTCAGATTCCGCAACGACTGAAAGGCGGCTCATCATGACATATTAATCCAAAACATGGTTGGTGCGACGGAAGATTCAATTTCTTTATATATCAGAAAACTGAGATGCCAGTGACGCAACTACTGCTACAACAGACGCCACAATTCCAGCAATCGCGTGAGATCGACGTAGGATCAGGTATCTCTAATCCAACGGCTGCACAATCAATACAATTACCATCAGCGGCAGGTGGCTTCTTGGTTATTGGCGCATTTATGATCATAAAATGTCAGCCGCTCACGCCTCACGCCGAAAGTGGGGCATGGTTTCATTCACAAGAAGTGGATATTTAAGAATCATTTGTGTCACAAGAGTTGACAGATGAGCTGTGAGTGTACCTGAGTCTGTATGACAAGGTGAGATTACTCGCAACTTACATATTTCAAGTGAAAGAGATGTTGCCGGCGTGTCTTAGGGATCTACTTCATGAAAAAATACGAGCATTATCCGAACTGAAGGCCATGTGTTTGGCAGTACGTACGTGATCTACAAAACCTTCAGCATGCTAGTTTTTCCGAGGATGAAATCCTGCTTGTTAGACTTGGTACTGACAACTACTGTGTGTTGCGGTTAGGATTTAGGAAGGAGGATAGAAACGCGCCGGACGGGCCTAAGCCTTCCAAAGCAACCAGCAGGTCACCTTGCTCTATGCGCCGGACGGGCATAAGCCTTCCAAAGCAACCAGCAAGTCACCTTGCTCTATGCGCCGGACGGGCCTAAGCCTTCCAAAGCAACCAGCAAGTCACCTTGCTCTATGCGCCGGACGGGCATAAGCCTTCCAAAGCAACCAGCAGGTCACCTTGCTCTATGCGCCGGACGGGCCTAAGCCTTCCAAAGCAACCAGCAGGTCACCTTGCTCTATGCGCCGGACGGGCCTAAGCCTTCCAAAGCAACCAGCAGGTCACCTTGCTCTATGCGCCGGACGGGCCTAAGCCTTCCAAAGCAACCAGCAGGTCACCTTGCTCTATGCGCCGGACGGGCATAAGCCTTCCAAAGCAACCAGCAGGTCACCTTGCTCTACGCGCCGGACGGGCATAAGCCTTCCAAAACAACCAGCAAGTCACCTTGCTCTACGCGCCGGACGGGCATAAGCCTTCCAAAGCAACCAGCAAGTCACCTTGCTCTATGCGCCGGACGGGCCTAAGCCTTCCAAAGCAACCAGCAGGTCACCTTGCTCTATGCGCCGGACGGGCCTAAGCCTTCCAAAGCAACCAGCAGGTCACCTTGCTCTATGCGCCGGACGGGCCTAAGCCTTCCAAAGCAACCAGCAGGTCACCTTGCTCTATGCGCCGGACGGGCATAAGCCTTCCAAAGCAACCAGCAAGTCACCTTGCTCTATCTAAAAACGAGCATACTCGAATAAAAGTGACAAGGTGGTATGATATCGAACAAAAGGCGGTGTCATACGTGCTAGCTATGTCTGAATTGTAGCACATAATGGAGATAATAAACAAACTCTACCATAATTTATAGCTGCTAAAAAGTATGCAATTCATTTCAACTTTTGTGACCATTGCTAACCACAGAACTGGGCGTAGTCCCACACTGAAGTCGGGGCTGGCAAGTGTGTGTCATACCGTGCCATCGTGTGTCATACCGTGCCATCGTGTGTGTCATACCATGCCATCGTGTGTGTCATACCGTGCCATGCAAGTGTGTGTTATACCGTGCCATCGTGTGTGTCATACCATGCCATGCAAGTGTGTCATACCGTGCCATCGTGTGTGTCATACCGTGCCATCGTGTGTCATACCGTGCCATCGTGTGTGTCATACCGTGTCATGCAAGTGTGTGTCATACCGTGACATCGTGTGTGTCATACCGTGCCATCGTGTGTGTCATACCGTGCCATGCAAGTGTGTGTTATACCGTGCCATCGTGTGTGTCATACCGTGTCATGCAAGTGTGTGTTATACCGTGCCATCGTGTGTCATACCGCGCCATCGTGTGTGTCATACCGTGCCATCGTGTGTCATACCGTGCCATCGTATGTCATACCGTGTCATCGTGTGTGTCATACCGTGTCATGCAAGTGTGTGTTATACCGTGCCATCGTGTGTCATACCGCGCCATCGTGTGTGTCATACCGTGCCATCGTGTGTCATACCGTGACATCGTGTGTGTCATACCGTGCCATCCATCGTGTGTGTCATACCGTGCCATCGTGGGTGTCATACCGTGCCATCGTGTGTGGCATACCGTGCCATCGTGTGTGTCATACCGTGCCATGCAAGTGTGTGTCATACCGTGCCATCGTGTGTGTCATACCGTGCCATGCAAGTGTGTGTCATACCGTGCCATCGTGTGTCATACCGTGACATCGTGTGTGTCATACCGTGTCATGCAAGTGTGTGTTATACCGTGCCATCGTGTGTCATACCGCGCCATCGTGTGTGTCATACCGTGCCATCGTGTGTCATACCGTGCCATCGTATGTCATACCGTGTCATCGTGTGTGTCATACCGTGCCATCGTGTGTGTCATACCGCGCCATTGTGTGTGTCATACCGTGCCATCGTGTGTGGCATACCGTGCCATGCAAGTGTGTGTCATACCGTGCCATGCAAGTGTGTGTCATACCGTGCCATCGTGTGTGTCATACCGTGCCATCGTGTGTGTCATACCGTGCCATCGTGTGTGTCATACCGTGCCATCGTGTGTGTCATACCGTGCCATGCAAGTGTGTGTCATACCGTGCCATCGTGTGTGGCATACCGTGCCATCGTGTGTGTCATACCGTGCCATCGTGTGTGTCATACCGTGCCATCGTGTGTGTCATACCGTGCCATCGTGTGTGGCATACCGTGCCATCGTGTGTGTCATACCGTGCCATCGTGTGTGTCATACCGTGCCATCGTGTGTGTCATACCGTGCCATCGTGTGTGGCATACCGTGCCATGCAAGTGTGTGTCATACCGTGCCATCGTGTGTGGCATACCGTGCCATCGTGTGTGTCATACCGTGCCATCGTGTGTGTCATACCGTGCCATCGTGTGTGTCATACCGTGCCATCGTGTGTGTCATACCGTGCCATCGTGTGTGTCATACCGTGCCATCGTGTGTGGCATACCGTGCCATCGTGTGTCATACCGTGCCATCGTGTGTGTGTCATACCGTGCCATCGTGTGTGTCATACCGTGCCATGCAAGTGTGTGTCATACCGTGCCATCGTGTGTGTCATACCGTGTCATCGTGTGTCATACCGTGACATCGTGTGTGTCATACCGTGACATCGTGTGTGTCATACCGTGCCATCGTGTGTGTCATGCCGTGCCATCGTGTGTCATACCGTGCCATCGTGTGTGTCATACCGTGC